>JBBPBR010001458.1:0-12606 GCA_037974775.1 Cicer pinnatifidum | reverse complement strand
TTTGTGTCATTGGATGATCAGTTAGGTTATTTTCGTCCTCCCTAGGCTTATTAATGTCCAATTAGGGTTTTTAATAATTCTTGTGCATCCAATAATTTTGTTTGTGTCATTGAATTAATATTTAGATAATTTTCGTCCTCCCTAGGCATATTCTTGTCCAATTAGGGTTTTTAACCAATCTTGTGCATCCAATAGGTGTGTTTGTGTCATTGGATGATCAATTAGGTCATTTTCGTCCTCTCTAGGCTTATTCTTGTCCAATTAGGGTTTTTAACCAATCTTGTGCATCCAATAGGTGTTTTTGTTTCATTGGATTAAAAGTTGAGTTCTTTCATTGGATTAACATTTAGGTCATTTTCGTCCTCCCTAGGCTTATACTTGTCCAATTAGGGTTTTTAACCAATCTTGTGCATCCAATAAGTTCATTTGTGTCATTGGATTAACATTTAGGTCATTTTAGTCCTCCCTAGGCATATTCTTGTCCAATTAGGGTTTTTAACCAATCTTGTGCATCCAATAGGTGTGTTTGTGTCATTTGATGATCAATTAGGTCATTTTCGTCCTCCCTAGGCTTATTCTTGTCCAATTAGGGTTTTTAACCAATCTTGTGCATCCAATAAGTTCATTTGTGTCATTGAATTAACATTTAGGACATTTTCGTCCTCCCTAGGCATATTCTTGTCCAATTAGGGTTTTTAACCAATCTTGTGTATCCAATAGGTGTGTTTGTGTCATTGGATGATCAATTAGGTCATTTTCGTCCTCCCTAGGCTTATTCTTGTCCAATTAGGGTTTTTAACCAATCTTGTGCATCCAATAAGTTTGTTTGTTTCATTGAAATAATATTTAGGTCATTTTCGTCCTCCCTAGGCATATTCTTGTCCAATTAGGGTTTTTAACCAATCTTGTGCATCCAATAGGTGTGTTTGTGTCATTTGATGATCAATTAGGTCATTTTCGTCCTCCCTAGGCTTATTCTTGTCCAATTAGGGTTTTTAACCAATCTTGTGCATCCAATAAGTTTTTTTGTTTCATTGAATTAATATTTAGGTCATTTTCGTCCTCCCTAGGCATATTCTTGTCCAATTAGGGTTTTTAACCAATCTTGTGCATCCAATAGGTGTGTTTGTGTCATTGGATGATCAATTAGGTCATTTTCATCCTCTCTAGGCTTATTCTTGTCCAATTAGGGTTTTTAACCAATCTTGTGCATCCAATAGGTGTGTTTGTGTCATTGGATGATCAATTAGGTCATTTTCTTCCTCCCTAGGCTTATTCTTGTCCAATTAGGGTTTTTAACCAATCTTGTGCATCCAATAAGTTGAGTTGTGTCATTGGATTAACATTTAGGTCATTTTCGTCCTCCGTAGGCTTATTCTTGTCCAATTAGGGTTTTTAACGAATCTTGTGCATCCAATTGGTGTGTTTGTGTCATTGGATGAACAATTAGGTCATTTTCGTCCTCCCTAGGCTTATTCTTGTCCAATTAGGGTTTTTAACCAATCTTGTGCATCCAATAAGTTGAGTTGTGTCATTGGATTAACATTTAGGTCATTTTTGTCCTCCGTAGGCTTATTCTTGTCCAATTAGGGTTTTTAACCAATCTTGTGCATCCAATAAGTTCATTTGTGTCATTGGATTAACATTTAGGTCATTTTCGTCCTCCCTAGGCATATTCTTGTCCAATTAGGGTTTTTAACCAATCTTGTGCATCCAATAGGTGTGTTTGTGTCATTGGATGGTCAATTAAGTTATTTTCGTCCTCCCTAGGCTTATTCTTGTCCAATTAGGGTTTTTAACCAATCTTGTGCATCCAATAGGTGTGTTTGTGTCATTGGATGGTCAATTAAGTTATTTTCGTCCGCCCTAGGCTTATTCTTGTCCAATTAGGGTTTTTAACCAATCTTGTGCATCCAATATGTGTGTTTGTGTCATTGGATGATCAATTAGGTCATTTTCGTCCTCCCTAGGCTTATTCTTGTCCAATTAGGGTTTTTAACCAATCTTGTGCATCCAATAAGTTTGTTTGTTTCATTGAATTAATATTTAGGTCATTTTCGTCCTCCCTAGGCTTATTCTTGTCCAATTAGGGTTTTTAATCAATCTTGTGCATCCAATAAGTTCATTTGTGTCATTGGATGATCAATTAGGTCATTTTCGTCCTCCCTAGGCATATTCTTGTCCAATTAGGGTTTTTAACCAATCTTGTGCTTCCAATAGGGGTGTTTGTGTCATTGGATGATCAATTAGGTCATTTTCGTCCTCCCTAGGCTTATTCTTGTCCAATTAGGGTTTTTAACCAATCTTGTGCATCCAATAGGTGTGTTTGTGTCATTGGATGATCAATTAGGTCATTTTCGTCCTCCCTAGGCTTATTCTTGTCCAACTAGGGTTTTTAACCAATATTGTGCATCCAATAGGTGTGTTTGTGTCATTGGATGATCAATTAGGTCATTTTCATCCTCCCTAGGCTTATTCTTGTCCAATTAGGGTTTTTAACCAATCTTGTGCATCCAATAGGTGTGTTTGTGTCATTGGATGATCAATTAGGTCATTTTCGTCCTCCCTAAGCTTATTCTTGTCCAATTAGGGTTTTTAACCGATCTTGTGCATCCAATAGGTGTGTTTGTTTCGTTGGATGATCAATTAGGTCATTTTCGTCCTCCCTAGGCTTATTCTTGTCCAATTAGGGTTTTTAACCAATCTTGTGCATCCAATAGGTGTGTTTGTGTCATTGGATGATCAATTAGGTCATTTTCGTCCTCCCAAGGTTATTCTTGTCCAATTAGGGTTTTTAACCAATCTTGTGCATCCAATAGGTGTGTTTGTGTCATTGGATGATCAATTAGGTCATTTTCGTCCTCCCTAGGCTTATTCTTGTCCAATTAGGGTTTTTAACCAATCTTGGGCATCCAATAAGTTCACTTGTGTCATTGGATGATCAATTAGGTCATTTTCGTCCTCCCTAGGCTTATTCTTGTCCAATTAGGGTTTTTAACCAATCTTGTGCATCCAATAGGTGTGTTTGTGTCATTGGATGATCAATTAGATCATTTTCGTCCTCCCTAGGCTTATTCTTGTCCAATTAGGGTTTTTAACCAATCTTGTGCATCCAATAAGTTCATTTGTGTCATTGGATGATCAATTAGGTCATTTTCGTCCTCCCTAGGCATATTCTTTTCCAACTAGGGTTTTTAACCAATCTTGTGCATCCAATAGGTGTGTTTGTGTCTTTGGATGATCAATTAGGTCATTTTCGTCCTCCCTAGGCTTATTCTTGTCCAATTAGGGTTTTTAACCAATCTTGTGCATCCAATAAGTTTGTTTGTTTCATTGAATTAATATTTAGGTCATTTTCGTCCTCCCTAGGCATATTCTTGTCCAATTAGGGTTTTAAACCAATCTTGTGCATCCAATTGGTGTGTTTGTGCCATTGGATGATCAATTAGGTCATTTTCGTCCTCCCTAGGCATATTCTTGTCCAATTAGGGTTTTTAACGAATCTTGTGCATCCAATAGGTGTGTTTGTGTCATTGGATGATCAATTAGGTCATTTTCGTCCTCCCTAGGCTTATTCTTGTCCAATTAGGGTTTTTAACCAATCTTGTGCATCCAATAAGTTGAGTTGTGTCATTGGATTAACATTTAGGTCATTTTCATTCTCCCTAGGCTTATTCTTGTCCAATTAGGTTTTTAACCAATCTTGTGCATCCAATAAGTTCATTTGTTTCATTGGATTCACATTTAGGTCATTTTCGTCCTCCCTAGGCATATTCTTGTCCAATTAGGGTTTTTAACCAATCTTGTGCATCCAATAAGTTGAGTTGTGTCATTGGATTAACATTTAGCTCATTTTCGTTCTCCCTAGGCTTATTCTTGTCCAATTATGGTTTTTAACCAATCTTGTGCATCGAATAAGTTCATTTGTGTTATTGGATTAACATTTAGGTCATATTCGTCCTCCCTAGGCATATTCTTGTCCAATTAGGGTTTTTAACCAATCTTGTGCATCCGATAGGTGTGTTTGTGTCATTTGATGATCAATTAGGTCATTTTTGTCCTCCCTGGGCTTATTCTTGTCCAATTAGGGTTTTTAACCAATCTTGTGCATCCAATAGGTGTGTTTCTGTCATTGGATGATCAATTAGGTCATTTTCGTCCTCCCTAGGCTTATTCTTGTCCAATTAGGGTTTTTAAACAATCTTGTGCATCCAATAAGTTCATTTGTGTCATTGGATTAACATTTAGGTCATTTTCGTCCTCCCTAGGCATATTCTTTTCCAATTAGGGTTTTTAACCAATCTTGTGCATCCAATAGGTGTGTTTGTGTCATTGGATGATCAATTTAGGTCATTTTCGTTCTCCCTAGGCATATTCTTGTCCAATTAGGGTTTTTAACCAATCTTATGCATCCAATAGGTGTGTTTGTGTCATTGGATGATCAATTAGGTCATTTTCGTCCTCCCTAGGCTTATTCTTGTCCAATTAGGGTTTTTAACCAATCTTGTGCATCCAATAGGTGTGTTTGTGTCATTGGATGATCAATTAGGTCATTTTCGTCCTCCCTAGGCTTATTCTTGTCCAATTAGGGTTTTTAACCAATCTTGTGCATCCAATAAGTTTGTTTGTGTCATTGAATTAATATTTAGGTCATTTTCGTCCTCCCTAGGCCTATTTATGTCCAATTAGGGTTTTTAACCAATCTTGTGCATCCAATAACTTTGATTGTGTCATTGAATTAATATTTAGGTCATTTTCGTCCTCCCTAGGCATATTCTTGTTCAATTAGGGTTTTTAACCAATCTTGTGCATCCAATAGGTGTGTTTGTGTCATTCGATGATCAATTAGGTCATTTTCGTCCTCCCTAGGCTTATTCTTGTCCAATTAGGGTTTTTAACCAATCTTGTGCATCCAATAAGTTTGTTTGTTTCATTGAATTAATATTTAGGTCATTTTCGTCCTCCCTAGGCATATTCTTGTCCAATTAGGGTTTTTAACCAATCTTGTGCATCCAATAGGTGTGTTTGTGTCATTGGATGATCAATTAGGTCATTTTCGTCCTCCCAAGGCTTATTCTTGTCCAATTAGGGTTTTTAACCAATCTTGTGCATCCAATAAGTTGAGTTGTTTCATTGGATTAAAATTTAGATCATTTTCGTCCCCCCTAGGCTTATTCTTGTCCAATTAGGGTTTTTAACCAATCTTGTGCATCCAATAAGTTCATTTGTGTCATTGAATTAACATTTAGGACATTTTCGTCCTCCCTAGGCATATTCTTGTCCAATTAGGGTTTTTAACCAATCTTGTGTATCCAATAGGTGTGTTTGTGTCATTGGATGATCAATTAGGTCATTTTCGTCCTCCCTAGGCTTATTCTTGTCCAATTAGGGTTTTTAACCAATCTTGTGCATCCAATAAGTTTGTTTGTTTCATTGAAATAATATTTAGGTCATTTTCGTCCTCCCTAGGCATATTCTTGTCCAATTAGGGTTTTTAACCAATCTTGTGCATCCAATAGGTGTTTGTGTCATTGGATGATCAATTATGTCATTTTCGTCCTCCCAAGGCTTATTCTTGTCGAATTAGGGTTTTTAACCAATATTGTGCATCCAATAAGTTGTGTTGTTTCATTGGATTAAAATTTAGGTCATTTTCGTCCCCCCTAGGCTTATTCTTGTCCAATTAGGGTTTTTAACCAATCTTGTGCATCCAATAAGTTCATTTGTGTCATTGAATTAACATTTAGGACATTTTCGTCCTCCCTAGGCATATTCTTGTCCAATTAGGGTTTTTAACCAATCTTGTGCATCCAATAGGTGTGTTTGTGTCATTTGATGATCAATTAGGTCATTTTCGTCCTCCCTAGGCTTATTCTTGTCCAATTGGGGTTTTTAACCAATCTTGTGCATCCAATAAGTTTGTTTGTTTCATTGAATTAATATTTAGGTCATTTTCGTCCTCCCTAGGCATATTCTTGTCCAATTAGGGTTTTTAACCAATCTTGTGCATCCAATAAGTTCATTTGTGTCATTGAATTAACATTTAGGACATTTTCGTCCTCCCTAGGCATATTCTTGTCCAATTAGGGTTTTTAACCATTCTTTTGCATCCAATAGGTGTGTTTGTGTCATTCGATGATCAATTAGGTCATTTTCGTCCTCCCTAGGCTTATTCTTGTCCAATTAGGGTTTTTAACCAATCTTGTGCATCCAATAAGTTTGTTTGTTTCATTGAATTAATATTTAGGTCATTTTCGTCCTCCCTAGGCATATTCTTGTCCAATTAGGGTTTTTAACCAATCTTGTGCATCCAATAGGTGTGTTTGTGTCATTGGATGATCAATTAGGTCATTTTCGTCCTCCCAAGGCTTATTCTTGTCCAATTAGGGTTTTTAACCAATCTTGTGCATCCAATAAGTTGAGTTGTTTCATTGGATTAAAATTTAGATCATTTTCGTCCCCCCTAGGCTTATTCTTGTCCAATTAGGGTTTTTAACCAATCTTGTGCATCCAATAAGTTCATTTGTGTCATTGAATTAACATTTAGGACATTTTCGTCCTCCCTAGGCATATTCTTGTCCAATTAGGGTTTTTAACCAATCTTGTGTATCCAATAGGTGTGTTTGTGTCATTGGATGATCAATTAGGTCATTTTCGTCCTCCCAAGGCTTATTCTTGTCCAATTAGGGTTTTTAACCAATCTTGTGCATCCAATAAGTTGAGTTGTTTCATTGGATCAAAATTTAGGTCATTTTCGTCCCCCCTAGGCCTATTCTTGTCCAAATAGGGTTTTTAACCAATCTTGTGCATCCAATAAGTTCATTTGTGTCATTGGATTAACATTTAGGACATTTTCGTCCTCCCTAGGCATATTCTTGTCCAATTAGGGTTTTTAACCAATCTTGTGTATCCAATAGGTGTGTTTGTGTCATTGGATGATCAATTAGTTCATTTTCGTCCTCCCTAGGCTTATTCTTGTCCAATTAGGGTTTTTAACCAATCTTGTGCATCCAATAAGTTTGTTTGTTTCATTGGATTAAAATTTAGGTCAATTTCGTCCTCCCTAGGCATATTCTTGTCCAATTAGGGTTTTTAACCAATCTTGTGCATCCAATAGGTGTGTTTGTGTCATTGGATGATCAATTAGGTCATTTTCGTCCTCCCAAGGCCTATTCTTGTCCAATTAGGGTCTTTAACCAATCTTGTGCATCCAATAAGTTCATTTGTGTCATTGGATGATCAATTAGGTCATTTTCGTCCTCCCTAGGCATATTCTTGTCCAATTAGGGTTTTTAACCAATCTTGTGCATCCAATAGGTGTGTTTGTGTCATTGGATGATCAATTAGGTCATTTTCGTCCTCCCTAGGCTTATTCTTGTCCAATTAGGGTTTTTAACCAATCTTGTGCATCCAATAGGTGTGTTTGTGTCATTGGATGATTAATTAGGTCATTTTCGTCCTCCCTAGACATATTCTTGTCCAATTAGGGTTTTTAACCAATTTTGTTCATCCAATAAGTTTGTTTATGTCATTGAATTAATATTTAGGTCATTTTCGTCCTCCCTAGGCATCATCTTGTCCAATTAGGGTTTTTAACCAATCTTTTGCATCCAATAGGTGTGTTTGTGTCATTGGATGATCAATTAGGTCATTTTCGTCCTCCCTAGTCTTATTCTTGTCCAATTAGGGTTTTTAACCAATCTTGTGCATCCAATAAGTTTGTTTGTGTCATTGAATTAATATTTAGGTCATTTCCGTCCTCCCTAGGCATATTCTTGCCCAATTAGGGTTTTTAACCAATCTTGTGCATCCAATAGGTGTGTTTGTATCATTGGATGATCAATTAGGTCATTTTCGTCCTCCCTAGGCTTATTCTTGTCCAATTAGGGTTTTTAACCAATCTTGTGCATCCAATAGGTGTGTTTGTGTCATTGGATGATCAATTAGGTCATTTTCGTCCTCCCTAGGCATATTCTTGTCCAATTAGGGTTTTTAACCAATTTTGTTCATCCAATAAGTTTGTTTGCGTCATTGAATTAATATTTAGGTCATTTTCGTCCTCCCTAGGCATCATCTTGTCCAATTAGTGTTTTTAACACATCTTGTGCATCCAATAGGTGTGTTTGTGTCATTGGATGATCAATTAGGTCATTTTCGTCCTCCCTAGGCATATTCTTGTCCAATTAGGGTTTTTAACCAATTTTGTTCATCCAATAAGTTTGTTTGTGTCATTGAATTAATATTTAGGTCATTTTCGTCCTCCCTAGGCATCATCTTGTCCAATTAGGGTTTTTAACCAATCTTGTGCATCCAATAAGTTTGTTTGTGTCATTGAATTAATATTTAGGTCATTTTCGTCCTCCCTAGGCATCATCTTGTCCAATTAGGGTTTTTAACCAATCTTTTGCATCCAATAGGTGTGTTTGTGTCATTGGATGATCAATTAGGTCATTTTCGTCCTCCCTAGGCTTATTCTTGTCCAATTAGGGTTGTTAACCAATCTTGTGCATCCAATAACTTTGTTTGTGTCATTGAATTAATATTTAGGTCATTTTCGTCCTCCCTAGGCATATTCTTGTCCAATTAGGGTTTTTAACCAATCTTGTGCATCCAATAGGTGTGTTTGTGTCATTGGATGATCAATTAGGTCATTTTCGTCCTCCCTAGGCTTATTCTTGTCCAATTAGGGTTTTTAACCAATCTTGTGCATCCAATAGGTGTGTTTGTGTCATTGGATGATCAATTAGGTCATTTTCGTCCTTCCTAGGCTTATTCTTGTCCCATTAGGGTTTTTAACCAATCTTGTGCATCCAATAAGTTCATTTGTGTCATTGGATTAACATTTAGGTCATTTTCGTCCTCCCTAGGCTTATTCTTGTCCAATTAGGGTTTTTAACCAATCTTGTGCATCCAATAACTTTGTTTGTGTCATTGGATTAATATTTAGGTCATTTTCCTCCTCCCTAGGCATATTCTTGTCCAATTAGGGTTTTTAACCAATCTTGTGCATCCAATAGGTGTGTTTGTGTCATTGGATGATCAATTAGGTCATTTTCGTCCTCCCTAGGCTTATTCTTGTCCAATTAGGGTTTTTAACCAATCTTGTGCATCCAATAACTTTGATTGTGTCATTGAATTAACATTTAGGTCATTTTCGTCCTCCCTAGGCATATTCTTGTCCAATTAGGGTTTTTAACCAATCTTGTGCATCCAATAGGTGTGTTTGTGTCATTGGATGATCAATTAGGTCATTTTCGTCCTCCCTAGGCTTATTCTTGTCCAATTAGGGTTTTTAA
Organism: Cicer pinnatifidum; assembly: GCA_037974775.1. Taxonomy (NCBI): domain Eukaryota; kingdom Viridiplantae; phylum Streptophyta; class Magnoliopsida; order Fabales; family Fabaceae; genus Cicer; species Cicer pinnatifidum. The sequence continues at coordinate 3,310 of JBBPBR010001458.1, read as the reverse complement.
CCAATCTTGTGCATCCAATAGGTGTGTTTGTGTCATTGGATGATCAATTAGGTCATTTTCATCCTACCTACACTTATTCTTGTCAAATTAGGGTTTTTAATCAATCTTGTGCATCCAATAACTTTGTTTGTGTCATTGAATTAATATTTAGGTCATTTTCGTCCTCCCTAGGCATATTCTTGTCCAATTAGGGTTTTTAACCAATCTTGTGCATCCAATAGGTGTGTTTGTGTCATTGGATGATCAATTAGGTCATTTTCGTCCTCCCTAGGCTTATTCTTGTCCAATTAGGGTTTTTAACCAATCTTGTGCATCCAATAGGTGTGTTTGTGTCATTGGATGATCAATTAGGTCATTTTCGTCCTCCCTAGGCTTATTCTTGTCCAATTAGGGTTTTTAACCAATCTTTGCATCCAATAACTTTGTTTGTGTCATTGAATTAATATTTAGGTCATTTTCGTCCTCCCTAGGCATATTCTTGTCCAATTAGGGTTTTTAACCAATCTTGTGCATCCAATAGGTGTGTTTGTGTCATTGGATGATCAATTAGGTCATTTTCGTCCTCCCTAGGCTTATTCTTGTCCAATTAGGGTTTTTAACCAATCTTGTGCATCCAATAAGTTGAGTTGTGTCATTGGATTAACATTTAGGTCATTTTCGTTCTCCCTAGGATTATTCTTGTCCAATTTGGGTTTTTAACAAATCTTGTGCATCCAATAAGTTCATTTGAGTTATTGGATTAACATTTAGGTCATATTCGTCCTCCCTAGGCATATTCTTGTCAAATTAGGGTTTTTAACCAATCTTGTGCATCCAATAGGTGTGTTTGTGTCATTGGATGATCAATTAGGTCATTTTCGTCCTCCCTAGGCATATTCTTGTCAAGTTAGGGTTTTTAACCAATCTTGTGCATCCAATAGGTGTGTTTGTGTCATTGGATGATCAATTAGGTCATTTTCGTCCTCCCTAGGCATATTCTTGTCCAATTAGGGTTTTTAACCAATCTTGTGCATCCAATAGGTGTGTTTGTGTCATTGGATGATCAATTAGGTCATTTTCGTCCTCCCTAGGCTTATTCTTGTCCAATTAGGGTTTTTAACCAATCTTGTGCATCCAATAAGTTGAGTTGTGTCATTGGATTAACATTTAGCTCATTTTCGTCATCCCTAGGTTTATTCTTGTCCAATTAGGGTTTTTAATCAATCTTGTGTATCCAATAGCTGTGTTTGTGGCAATGGATGATCAATTAGGTCATTTTCGTCCTCCCTAGGCTTATTCTTGTCCAATTTTGGTTTTTAACCAATCTTGTGCATCCAATAGGTGTGTTTGTGTCATTGGATGATTAATTAGGTCATTTTCGTCCTCCCTAGGCATATTCTTGTCCAATTAGGGTTTTTAACCAATCTTGTGCATCCAATAGGTGTGTTGTGTCATTGGATTAACATTTAGGTCATTTTCGTCATCCCTAGGATTATTCTTGTCTAATTAGGGTTTTTAACAAATCTTGTTCATCCAATAAGGTCATTTGTGTCATTGGATGATCAATTAGGTCATTTTCGTCCTCCCTAGGCATATTCTTGTCCAATTAGGGTTTTTAACCAATCTTGTGCATCCAATAGGTGTGTTTGTGTCATTGGATGATCAATTAGGTCATTTTCGTCCTCCCTAGGCTTATTCTTGTCCAATTAGGGTTTTTAACCAATCTTGTGCATCCAATAAGTTCATTTGTGTCATTGGATTAACATTTAGATCATTTTCGTCCTGCCTAGGCATATTCTTGTCCAATTAGGGTTTTTAACCAATCTTGTGCATCCAATAGGTGTGTTTGTGTCATTGGATGATCAATTAGGTTATTTTCGTCCTCCCTAGGCTTATTCTTGTCCAATTAGGGTTTTTAACCAATCTTGTGCATCCAATAGGTGTGTTTGTGTCATTGGATGACCAATTAGGTCATTTTCGTCCTCCCTAGGCATATTCTTGTCCAATTAGGGTTTTTAACCAATCTTGTGCATCCAATAGGTGTGTTTGTGTCATTGGATGATCAATTAGGTCATTTTCGTCCTCCCTAGGCTTATTCTTGTCCAATTAGGGTTTTTAACCAATCTTGTGCATCCAATGAGTTCATTTGTGTCATTGGATGATCAATTAGGTCATTTTCGTCATCCCTAGGCTTATTCTTGTCCAATTAGGGTTTTTAACCAATCTTGTGCATCTAATAGGTGTGTTTGTGTCATTGGATGATCAATTAAGTCATTTTCGTCCTCCCTAGGCTTATTCTTGTCCAATTAGGGTTTTTAACCAATCTTGTGCATCCAATAAGTTTGTTTGTTTCATTGAATTAATATTTAGGTCATTTTCGTCCTCCCTAGGCATATTCTTGTCCAATTAGGGTTTTTAACCAATCTTGTGCATCCAATAGGTGTGTTTGTGTCATTGGATGATCAATTAGGTCATTTTCGTTCTCCCTAGGCATATTCTTGTGCAATTAGGGTTTTTAACGAATCTTGTGCATCCAATAGGTGTGTTTGTGTCATTGGATGATCAATTAGGTCATTTTCGTCCTCCCTAGGCTTATTCTTGTCCAATTAGGGTTTTTAACCAATCTTGTGCATCCAATAGGTGTGTTTGTGTCATTGGATGATCAATTAGGTCATTTTCGTCCTCCCTAGGGTTATTATTGTCCAATTAGGGTTTTTAACCAATCTTGTGCATCCAATAAGTTCATTTGTGTCATTGGATTAACATTTAGGACATTTTCGTCCTCCCTAGGCATATTCTTGTCCAATTAGGGTTTTTAATTAATCTTGTGTATCCAATAGGTGTGTTTGTGTCATTGGATGATCAATTAGGTCATTTTCGTCCTCCCTAGGCTTATTCTTTTCCAATTAGGGTTTTTTTACCAATCTTGAGCATCCAATAAGTTTGTTTGTTTCATTGAATTAATATTTAGGTCATTTTCGTCCTCCCAAGGCATATTCTTGTCCAATTAGGGTTTTTAACCAATCTTGTGCATCCAATAGGTGTGTTTGTATCATTGGATGATCAATTAGGTCATTTTCGTCCTCCCAAGGCTTATTCTTGTCCAATTAGGGTTTTTAACCAATCTTGTGCATCCAATAAGTTGAGTTGTTTCATTGGATTAAAATTTAGGTCATTTTCGTCCCCCCTAGGCTTATTCTTGTCCAAATAGGGTTTTTAACCAATCTTGTGCATCCAATAAGTTCATTTGTGTCATTGGATTAACATTTAGGACATTTTCGTCCTCCCTAGGCATATTCTTGTCCAATTAGGGTTTTTAACCAATCTTGTG
>JBBPBR010001457.1:95892-120306 GCA_037974775.1 Cicer pinnatifidum | reverse complement strand
CACAAGATTGGTTAAAAACCCTAATTGGACAAGAATATGCCTAGGGAGGACAAAAATGACCTAAATGTTAATCCACTGACACAAATGAACTTATTGGATGCACAAGATTAGTTAAAAACCCTAATTGGACAAGGATAAGCCTAGGGTGGACGAAAATGACCTAAATGTTAATCCAATGACACAACTCAACTTATTGGATGCACAAGATTGGTTAAAAACCCTAATTGGACAAGAATAAGCCTAGGGAGGACGAAAATGACCTAATTGATCATCCAATTACACAAACACACCTATTGGATGCACAAGATTCGTTAAAAATCCAAATTGGACAAGAATATGCCTAGGGAGGACGAAAATGACCTAATTGATCATCCAATGACACAAACAAACCTATTGGATGCACAAGATTGGTTAAAAACCCTAATTGGACAAGAATAAGCCTAGGGAGGACGAAAATGACCTAATTAATCATCCAATGACACAAACACACCTATTGGATGCACAACATTCATTAAAAACCCTAATTGGACAAGAATATGCCTAGGGAGGACAAAAATGACCTAATTGATCATCCAATGACACAAACACACCTATTGGATGCAGAAGATTCGTTAAAGACCCTAATTGGACAAGAATATGCCTAGGAAGGACGAAAATAACCTAATTGATCATCCAATGACACAAACACACCTATTGGATGCACAAGATTGGTTAAAAACCCTAATTGGTTAAGAATATGCCTAGGGAGGTCGAAAATGACCTAAATATTAATTCAATGAAACAAACAAACTTATTGGATGCACAAGATTGGTTAAAAACCCTAATTGGACAAGAATAAGCCTAGGGAGGACGAAAAAGACCTAATTGATCATCCAATGACACAAACACACCTATTGGATGCACAAGATTGGTTAAAAACCCTAATTGGACAAGAATATGCCTAGGGAGGATGAAAATGACCTAAATATTAATTCAATGAAACAAACAAACTTATTGGATGCACAAGATTGGTTAAAAACCCTAATTGGACAAGAATAAGTCTAGGGAGGACGAAAATGACCTAATTGATCATCATATGACACAAACACACCTATTGGATGCACAAGATTGGATAAAAACCCTAATTGGACAAGAATATGCCTAGGGAGGACGAAAATGACATAAATATTAATTCAATGACACAAACAAAGTTATTGGATGCACAAGATTGGTTAAAAACCCTAATTGGACAAGAATAAGCCTAGGGAGGACGAAAATGACCTAATTGATCATCCAATGACACAAACACACCTATTGGATGCACAAGATTGGTTAAAAACCCTAATTGGACAAGAATAAGCCAAGGGAGGACGAAAATGACCTAATTGATCAACCAATGACACAAACACACCTATTGGAAACACAAGATTGGTTAAAAACCCTAATTGGACAAGAATATGCCTAGGGAGGACGAAAATGACCTAAATGTTAATCCAATGACACAAATGAACTTATTGGATGCACAAGATTGGTTAAAAACCCTAATTGGACATGATTAAGCCTAGGGGGGACGAAAATGACCTAAATGTTAATCCAATGAAACAACTCAACTTATTGGATGCACAAGATTGGTTAAAAACCCTAATTGGACAAGAATAAGCCTAGGGAGGACGAAAATGACCTAATTGATCATCCAATGACACAAACACACCTATTGGATGCACAAGATTGGTTAAAAACCCTAATTGGACAAGAATAAGCCTAGGGAGGACAACAATGACCTAATTGATCATCCAATGACACAAACACACCTATTGGATGCACAAGAATGGTTAAAAACCCTAATTGGACAAGAATAAGCCTAGGGAGGACGAAAATGACCTAATTGATCATCCAATGACACAAACACACCTATTGGATGCACAAGATTGGTTAAAAACCCTAATTGGACAAGAATAAGCCTAGGGAGGACGAAAATGACCTAATTGATCATCCAATGACACAAACACACCTATTGGATGCACAAGATTGGTTAAAAACCCTAATTGGACAAGAATATGCCTAGGGAGGACGAAAATGACCTAAATGTTAATCCAATGACACAACTCAACCTATTGGATGCACAAGATTGGTTAAAAACCCTAATTGGACAAGAATAAGCCTAGGGAGGACGATAAATGACCTAATTGATCATCCAATGACACAAACACACCTATTGGATGCACAAGATTGGTTAAAAACCCTAATTGGACAAGAATAAGCCTAGGGAGGACGAAAATGACCTAATTGATCATCCAATGACACAAACACACCTATTGGATGCACAAGATTGGTTAAAAACCCTAATTGGACAAGAATAAGCCTAGGGAGGACGAAAATGACCTAATTGATCATCCAATGACACAAACACACCTATTGGATGCACAAGATTGGTTAAAAACCCTAATTGGACAAGAATATGCCTAGGGAGGACTGATATGACCTAAATGTTAATCCAATGACACAAATGTACTTATTGGATGCACAAGATTGGTTAAAAACCCTAATTGGACAAGAATAAGCCTAGGGAGGACGAAAATGACCTAATTGATCATCCAATGACACAAACACACCTATTGGATGCACAAGATTGGTTAAAAACCCTAATTGGACAAGAATAAGCCTAGGGAGGACGAAAATGACCTAATTGATCATCCAATGACACAAACACACCTATTGGATGCACAAGATTGGTTAAAAACCCTAATTGGACAAGAATATGCCTAGGGAGGACGAAAATGACCTAAATGTTAATCCAATGACACAAATGAACTTATTGGATGCACAAGATTGCTTAAAAACCCTAATTGGACAAGAATATGTCTATGGAGGACGAAAATGACCTAATTGATCATCCAATGACACAAACACACCTATTGGATGCACAAGATTGGTTAAAAACCCTAATTGGACAAGAATAAGCCTAGGGAGGACGAAAATGACCTAATTGATCATCCAATGACACAAACACACCTATTGGATGCACAAGATTGGTTAAAAACCATAATTGGACAAGAATATGCCTAGGGAGGATGAAAATGACCTAATTGATCATCCAATGACACAAACACACCTATTGGATGCACAAGATTGGTTAAAAACCCTAATTGGACAAGAATATGCCTAGGGAGGACGAAAATGACATAAATGTTAATCCAATGACACAAATGCACTTATTGGATGCACAAGATTGGTTAAAAACCCTAATTGGACAAGAATAAGCCTAGGGAGGACGAAAATGACCTAATTGATCATCCAATGACACAAACACACCTATTGGATGCACAAGATTGGTTAAAAACCCTAATTGGACAAGAATATGCCTAGGGAGGACGAAAATGACCTAATTGATCATCCAATGACACAAACACACCTATTGGATGCACAAGATTGGTTAAAAACCATAATTGGACAAGAATAAGCAAAGGGAGGACGAAAATGACCTAATTGATCATCCAATGACACAAACACACCTATTGGATGCACAAGATTGGTTAAAAACCCTAATTGGACAAGAATATGCCTAGGGAGGACGAAAATGACCTAATTGATCATCCAATGAAACAACTCAACTTATTGGATGCACAAGATTGGTTAAAAACCCTAATTGGACAAGAATAAGCCTAGGGAGGACGAAAATGACCTAATTGATCATCCAATGACACAAACACACCTATTGGATGCACAAGATTGGTTTAAAACCCTAATTGGACAAGAATATGCCTATGGAGGACGAAAATGACGTAATTGATCACCCAATGACACAACATACCTATTGGATGCACAAGATTGGTTAAAAACCCTAATTGGACAAGAATATGCCTAGGGAGGACGAAATTGACCTAATTGATCATCCAATGACACAAACACAACTATTAGATGCACAAGATTGGTTAAAAACCCTAATTGGACAAGAATAAGCCTAGGGAGGACGAAAATGACCTAATTGATCATCCAATGACACAAACACACCTATTGGATGCACAAGATTGGTTAAAAACCCTAATTGGACAAGAATATGCCTAGGGAGGACGAAAATGACCTAATTGATCATCCAATGACACAAACACACCTATTAGATGCACAAGATTGGTTAAAAACCCTAATTGGACAAGAATATGCCTAGGGATGACAAAAATGACCTAAATATTAATTCAATGACACAAACAAAGTTATTGGATGCACAAGATTAGTTAAAACCCCTAATTGGACAAGAATAAGCCTAGGGAGGACGTAAATGACCTAATTGATCATCCAATGACACAAACACACCTATTGGATGCACAAGATTGGTTAAAAACCCTAATTGGACAAGAATAAGCCTAGGGAGGACGAAAATGACCTAATTGATCATCCAATGACACAAACACACCTATTGGATGCACAAGATTGGTTAAAAACCCTAATTGGACAAGAATAAGCCTAGGGAGGACGAAAACGACCTAATTGATAATCTATTGCCACAAACACACCTATTGGATGCACAAGATTGGTTAAACACCTATTGGTTGCACAAGATTGGTTAAAAACCCTAATTGGACAAGAATAAGCCTAGGGAGGACGAAAATAATCTAATTGATCATCCAATGACACATACACACCTATTGGATGCACAAGATTGGTTAAAAACCCTAATTGGACAAGAATAAGCCTAGGGAGGACGAAAATGACCTAAATGTTAATCCAATGACACAACTCAACTTATTGGATGCACAAGATTGGTTAAAAACCCTAATTGGGCAAGAATAAGGCTAGGGAGGACGAAAATGACCTAAATGTTAATCCAATGACACAAACACACCTATTGGATGCACAAGATTGGTTAAAAACCCTAATTGGACAAGAATATGCCTAGGGAAGACGAAAATGACCTAAATATTAATTCAATGACACAAACAAACTTATCGGATGCACAAGATTGGCTAAAAACCCTAATTGGACAAGAATAAGCCTAGGGAGGACGAAAATGACCTAATTGATCATCCAATGACACAAACACACCTATTGGATGCACAAGATTGGTTAAAAACCCTAATTGGACAAGAATATGCCTAGGGAAGACGAAAATGACCTAAATATTAATTCAATGACACAAACAAACTTATCGGATGCACAAAATTGGTTAAAAACCCTAATTGGACAAGAATAAGCCTAGGAAGGACGAAAATGACCTAATTGATCATCCAATGACAAAAACACACCTATTAGATGCACAAGATTGGTTAAAAACCCTAATTGGACAAGAATAAGCCTAGGGAGGACGAAAATGACCTAATTGATCATCCAATGACACAAACACACCTATTGGATGCACAAGATTGGTTAAAAACCCTAATTGGACAAGAATATGCCTAGGGAGGACGAAAATGACCTAATTGATCATCCAATGACACAAACAAACATATTGGATGAACAAGATTGGTTAAAAACCCTAATTGGACAAGAATAAGCCTAGGGAGGACGAAAATGACCTAATTGATTATCCAATGACACAAACACACCTATTTGATGCACAAGATTGGTTAAAAACCCTAATTGGACAAGAATATGCCTAGGGAGGACGAAAATGACCTAAATATTAATTCAATGACACAAACAAACTTATCGGATGCCCAAGATTGGTTAAAAACCCTAATTGGACAAGAATAAGCCTAGGGAGGACGAAAATGACCTAATTGATCATCCAATGACACAAACACACCTATTGGATGCACAAGATTGGTTAAAAACCCTAATTGGACAAGAATATGCCTAGGGAGGACGAAAATGACCTAATTGATCATCCAATGAAGAAAACACACCTATTGGATGCACAAGATCGGTTAAAAACCCTAATTGGACAAGAATAAGCCTAGGGAGGACGAAAATGACCTAATTGATCATCCAATGACACAAACACACCTATTGGATGCACAAGATTGGTTAAAAACCCTAATTGGACAAGAATATGCCTAGGGAGGACGAAAATGACCTAATTGATCATCCAATGACACAAACACACCTATTGGATGCACAAGATTGGTTAAAAACCCTAATTGGACAAGAATATGCCTAGGGAGGACGAAAATGACCTAATTGATCATCCAATGACACAAACACGCCTATTGGATGCACAAGATTGGTTAAAAACCCTAATTGGACAAGAATATGCCTAGGGAGGACGAAAATGACCTAATTGATCATCCAATGACACAAACAGACCTATTGGATGCACAAGATTGGTTAAAAACCCTAATTGGACAAGAATATGCCTAGGGAGGACGAAAATGACCTAATTGATCATCCAATGACACAAACACGCCTATTGGATGCACAAGATTGGTTAAAAACCCTAATTGGACAAGAATATGCCTAGGGAGGACGAAAATGACCTAAATACTAATTCAATGAAACAAACAAACTTATTGTATGCACAAGATTGGTTAAAAACCCTAATTGGACAAGTATATGCCTAGGGAGGACGAAAATAACCTAATTGGTCATCCAATGAAACAAACACACCTATTGGATGCACAAGATTGGTTAAAAACCCTAATTGGACAAGAATAAGCCTAGGGAGGACTAAAATGACCTAATTGATCATCCAAAGACACAAACACACCTATTGGATACACAAGATTGGTTAAAAACCCTAATTGGACAAGAATATGCCTAGGGAGGACAAAAATGACCTAAATGTTAATCCACTGACACAAATGAACTTATTGGATGCAAAAGATTCGTTAAAGACCCTAATTGGACAAGAATATGCCTAGGAAGGACGAAAATAACCTAATTGATCATCCAATGACACAAACACACCTATTGGATGCACAAGATTGGTTAAAAACCCTAATTGGTTAAGAATATGCCTAGGGAGGTCGAAAATGACCTAAATATTAATTCCATGAAACAAACAAACTTATTGGATGCACAAGATTGGTTAAAAACCCTAATTGGACAAGAATAAGCCTAGGGAGGACGAAAATGACCTAATTGATCATCCAATGACACAAACACACCTATTGGATGCACAAGATTGGTTAAAAACCCTAATTGGACAAGAATATGCCTAGGGAGGACGAAAATGACCTAAATATTAATTCAATGAAACAAACAAACTTATTGGATGCACAAGATTGGTTAAAAACCCTAATTGGACAAGAATAAGTCTAGGGAGGACGAAAATGACCTAATTGATCATCATATGACACAAACACACCTATTGGATGCACAAGATTGGATAAAAACCCTAATTGGACAAGAATATGCCTAGGGAGGACGAAAATGACCTAAATATTAATTCAATGACACAAACAAAGTTATTGGATGCACAAGATTGGTTAAAAACCCTAATTGGACAAGAATAAGCCTAGGGAGGACGAAAATGACCTAATTGATCATCCAATGACACAAACACACCTATTGGATGCACAAGATTGGTTAAAAACCCTAATTGGACAAGATTATGCCTAGGGAGGACGAAAATGACCTAAATATTAATTCAATGACACAAACAAAGTTATTAGATGCACAAGATTGGTTAAAAACCCTAATTGGAAAAGAATAAGCCTAGGGAGGACGAAAATGACCTAATTGATCATCCAATGACACAAACACACCTATTGGATGCACAAGATTGGTTAAAAACCCTAATTGGACAAGAATAAGCCTAGGGAGGACGAAAATGACCTAATTGATCATCCAATGACACAAACACACCTATTGGATGCACAAGATTGGTTAAAAACCTTAATTGGAAAAGAATATGCCTAAGGAGGACGAAAATGACCTAAATATTAATTCAATGACACAAACAAAGTTATTGGATGCACAAGATTGGTTAAAAACCCTAATTGGACAAGAATAAGCCTAGGGAGGACGAAAATGACCTAATTGATCATCCAATGACACAAACACACCTATTGGATGCACAAGATTGGTTAAAAACCCTAATTGGACAAGAATATGCCTAGGGAGAACTAAAATGACCTAAATTGATCATCCAATGACACAAACACACCAATTGGATGCACAAGATTGGTTAATAACCCTAATTGGACAAGAATAAGCCAATGGAGGACGAAAATGACCTAATTGATCATCCAATGACACAAACACACTTATTGGATGCACAAGATAGGTTAAAAACCATAATTGGACAAGAATATGCCTAGGGAGGACGAAAATGACCTAAATATTAATTCAATGACACAAACAAAGTTATTGGATGCACAAGATTGGTTAAAAACCCTAATTGGACAAGAATAAGCCTAGGGAGGACGAAAATGACCTAATTGATCATCCAATGACACAAACACACCTATTGGATGCACAAGATTGGTTAAAACCGTAATTGGACAAGAATATGCCTAGGGAGGACGAAAATGACCTAAATATTAATTCAATGACACAAACAAAGTTATTGGATGCACAAGATTGGTTAAAAACCCTAATTGGACAAGAATAAGCCTAGGGAGGACGAAAATGACCTAATTGATCATCCAATGACACAATCACACCTATTGGATGCACAAGATTGGTTAAAAACCCTAATTGGACAAGAATAAGCCTAGGGAGGACGAAAATGACCTAAATGCTAATCCAATGACACAACTCAACTTATTGGATGCAGAAGATTGGTTAAAAACCCTAATTGGGCAAGAATAAGCCTAGGGAGGACGAAAATGACCTAATTGATCATCCAATGACACAAACACGCCTATTGGATGCACAAAATTGGTTAAAAACCCTAGTTGGACAAGAACATGCCTAGGGAGGACGAAAATGACCTAATTGATCATCCAATGACACAAACACACCTATTGGATGCACAAGATTGGTTAAAAACCCTAATTGGACAAGAATATGCCTAGGGAGGACGAAAATGACCTAATTGATCATCCAATGCCACAAACCCACCTATTGGATGCACAAGATTGGTTAAAAACCCTAATTAGACAAGAATATGCCTAGGGAGGACGAAAATGACCTAATTGATCATCCAATGACACAAACACACCTATTGGATACACAAGATTGGTTAAAAACCCTAATTGGACAAGAATATGCCGGGGGAGGACGAAAATGACCTAAATGTTAATCCAATGACACAAATGAACTTATTGGATGCACAAGATTGGTTAAAAACCCTAATTGGACAAGAATAAGCCTAGGGAGGACGAAAATGACCTAATTGATCATCCAAGACACAAACACACCTATTGGATGCACAAGATTGGTTAAAAACCCTAATTGGACAAGAATATGCCTAGGGAGGACGAAAATGACCTAATTGATCATCCAATGACACAAATGAACGTATTGGATGCACAAGATTAGTTAAAAACCCTAATTGGACAAGAATATGCCTAGGGAGGACGAAAATGACCTAATTGATCATCCAATGACACAAACACACCTATTGGATGCACAACATTGGTTAAAAACCCTAATTGGACAAGAATATGCCTAGGGAGGACGAAAATGACCTAATTGATCATCCAATGACACAAACACACCTATTGGATGCACAAGATCGGTTAAAAACCCTAATTGGACAAGAATAAGCCTAGGGAGGACGAAAATGACCTAATTGATCTTCCAATGACACAAACACACCTATTGGATGCACAAGATTGGTTAAAAACCCTAATTGGACAAGAATATGCCTAGGGAGGACGAAAATGACCTAAGTGATCATCCAATGACACAAATGAACGTATTGGATGCACAAGATTAGTTAAAAACCCTAATTGGACAAGAATATGACTAGGGAGGACGAAAATGACCTAATTGATCATCCAATGACACAAACACACCTATTGGATGCACAAGATTGGTTAAAAACCCTAATTGGACAAGAATATGCCTAGGGAGGACGAAAATGACCTAATTGATCATCCAATGACACAAACACACCTATCGGATGCACAAGATTGGTTAAAAACCTTAATTGGACAAGAATATGCCTAGGGAGGACAAAAATGACCTAAATATTAATTCAATGACACAAACAAAGTTATTGGATGCACAAGATTGGTTAAAAACCCTAATTGGACAAGAATAAGCCTAGGGAGGACGAAAATGACCTAATTGATCATCCAATGACACAAACATACCTATTGGAAGCACAAAATTGGTTAAAAACCCTAATTGGACAAGAATATGCCTAGGGAGGACGAAAATGACCTAAATGTTAATCCAATGACACAAATGAACTTATTGGATGCACAAGATTGGTTAAAAACCCTAATTGGACAAGAATAAGCCTAGGGAGGACGAAAATGACCTAATTGATCATCCAATGACACAAACACACCTATTGGATGCACAAGATTGGTTAAAAACCCTAATTGGACAAGAATATGCCTAGGGAGGACGAAAATGACCTAATTGATCATCCAATGACACAAACACACCTATTGGATGCACAAGATTGGTTAAAAACCCTAATTGGACAAGAATATGCCTAGGGAGGACGAATATTACCTAAATGTTAATCCAATAACACAAATGAACTTATTGGATGCACAAGATTGGTTAAAAACCCTAATTGGACAAGAATAAGCCTAGGGAGAACGAAAATGACCTAATTGATCATCCAATGACACAAACACACCTATTGGATGCACAAGATTGGTTAAAAACCCTAATTGGACAAGAATATGCCTAGGGAGGACGAAAATGACCTAAATATTAATTCAATGAAACAAACAAACTTATTGGATGCACAAGATTGGTTAAAAACCCTAATTGGACAAGAATAAGCCTAGGGAGGACGAAAATGACCTAATTGATCATCAAATGACACAAACACAACTATTGGATGCACAAGGTTGGTTAAAAACCCTAATTGGACAAGAATATGCCTAGGGAGTACGAAAATGACCTAAATGTTAATTCAAGGACAAAAACAAAGTTATTGGATGCACAAGATTGGTTATAAACCCTAATTGGACAAGAATAAGCCTAGGGAGGACGAAAATGACCTAGTTGATCATCCAATGACACAAACAAAGTTATTGGATGCACAAGATTGGTTAAAAACCCTAATTGGACAAGAATATGCCTAGGGAGGACGAAAATGACCTAAATATTAATTCAATGAAACAAACAAACTTATTGTATGCACAAGATTGGTTAAAAACCCTAATTGGACAAGTATATGCCTAGGGAGGACGAAAATAACCTAATTGATCATCCAATGAAACAAACACACCTATTGGATGCACAAGATTGGTTAAAAACCCTAATTGGACAAGAATAAGCCTAGGGAGGACTAAAATGACCTAATTGATCATCCAAAGACACAAACACACCTATTGGATACACAAGATTGGTTAAAAACCCTAATTGGACAAGAATATGCCTTGGGAGGACAAAAATGACCTAAATGTTAATCCACTGACACAAATGAACTTATTGGATGCACAAGATTAGTTAAAAACCCTAATTGGACAAGGATAAGCCTAGGGTGGACGAAAATGACCTAAATGTTAATCCAATGACACAACTCAACTTATTGGATGCACAAGATTGGTTAAAAATCCTAATTGGACAAGAATAAGCCTAGGGAGGACGAAAATGACCTAATTGATCATCCAATTACACAAACACACCTATTGGATGCACAAGATTCGTTAAAAATCCAAATTGGACAAGAATATGCCTAGGGAGGACGAAAATGACCTAATTGATCATCCAATGACACAAACACACCTATTGGATGCACAAGATTGGTTAAAAACCCTAATTGGACAAGAATATGCCTAGGGAGGACGAAAATGACCTAATTGATCATCCAATGACACAAACACACCTATTGGATGCACAAGATTGGTTAAAAACCCTAATTAGACAAGAATATGCCTAGGGAGGACGAAAATGGCTTAATTGATCATCCAATGACACAAACACACCTATAGGATGCACAAGATTGGTTAAAAACCTTAATTGGACAAGAATATGCTTAAGGAGGACGAAAATGACCTAAATATTAATTCATTG
The DNA here is from genome assembly GCA_037974775.1 of Cicer pinnatifidum. NCBI lineage: Eukaryota > Viridiplantae > Streptophyta > Magnoliopsida > Fabales > Fabaceae > Cicer > Cicer pinnatifidum. Next base: position 108,300 of record JBBPBR010001457.1, on the reverse strand, counting down.
ACACAAACAAACTTATCGGATGCACAAGATTGGTTAAAAACCCTAATTGGACAAGAATAAGCCTAGGGAGGACGAAAATGACCTAATTGATCATCAAATGACACAAACACACCTATTGGATGCACAAGATTGGTTAAAAACCCTAATTGGACAAGAATAAGCCTAGGGAGGACGAAAATGACCTAATTGATCATCCAATGACATAAACACACCTATTGGTTGCACAAGATTGGTTAAAAACCCTAATTGGACAAGAATAAGCCTAGGGAGGACGATAATGACCTAAATGTTAATCAAATGATACAACTCAACTTATTGGATGCACAAGATTGGTTAAAAACCCTAATTGGACAAGAATAAGCCTAGGGAGGACGAAAATGACCTAATTGATCATCCAATGACACAAACACACCTATTGGATGCACAAGATTGGTTAAAAACCCTAATTGGACAAGAAAAAGCCAAGGGAGGACGAAAATGACCTAATTGATCAACCAATGACACAAACACACCTATTGGATACACAAGATTGGTTAAAAACCCTAATTGGACAAGAATATGCCTAGGGAGGACGAAAATGACCTAAATGTTAATCCAATGACACAAATGAACTTATTGGATGCACAAGATTAGTTAAAAACCCTAATTGGACAAGATTAAGCCTAGGGGGGACGAAAATGACCTAAATGTTAATCCAATGAAACAACTCAACTTATTGGATGCACAAGATTGGTTAAAAACCCTAATTGGACAAGAATAAGCCTAGGGAGGACGAAAATGACCTAATTGATCATCCAATGACACAAACACACCTAATGGATGCACAAGATTGGTTAAAAACCCTAGTTGGACAAGAATATGCCTAGGGAGGACGAAAATGACCTAATTGATCATCCAATGACACAAATGAACTTATTGGATGCACAAGATTGGTTAAAAACCCTAATTGGACAAGAATAAGCATAGAAAGGACGAAAATGACCTAATTGATCATCCATTGACACAAACACACCTATTGGATGCACAAGATTGGTTAAAAACCCTAATTGGATAAGAATATGCCTAGGGAGGACGAACATGACCTAAATATTAATTCAATGACACAAACAAAGTTATTGGATGCACAAGATTGGTTAAAAACCCTAATTGGACAAGAATAAGCCTAGGGAGGACGAAAATGACCTAATTGATCATCCAATGACACAAACACACCTATTGGATGCACAAGATTGGTTAAAAACCCTACTTGGACAAGAATATGCCTAGGGAGGACAAAAATGACCTAATTGATCATCCAATGACACAAACACACCTATTGGATGCACAAGATTGGTTAAAAACCCTAATTGGACAAGAATATGCCTAGGGAGGACGAAAATGACCTAAATATTAATTCAATGAAACAAACAAACTTATTGGATGCACAAGATTGGTTAAAAACCCTAATTGGACAAGAATAAGTGTAGGGAGGACGAAAATGACCTAATTGATCATCATATGACACAAACACACCTATTGGATGCACAAGATTGGATAAAAACCCTAATTGGACAAGAATATGCCTAGGGAGGACGAAAATGACCTAAATATTAATTCAATGACACAAACAAAGTTATTGGATGCACAAGATTGGTTAAAAACCCTAATTGGACAAGAATAAGCCTAGGGAGGACGAAAATGACCTAATTGATCATCCAATGACACAAACACACCTATTGGAAGCACAAGATTGGTTAAAAACCCTAATTGGACAACAATATGCCTAGGGAGGACGAAAATGACCTAATTGATCATCCAATAACACAAATGAACTTATTGGATGCATAAGATTGGTTAAAAACCCTAATTGGACAAGAATAAGCATAGAAAGGACGAAAATGACCTAATTGATCATCCAATGACACAAACACACCTATTTGATGCACAAGATTGGTTAAAAACCCTAATTGGACAAGAATATGCCTAGGGAGGACGAAAATGACCTAATTGATCATCCAATGACACAAACACACCTATTGGATGCACAAGATTGGTTAAAAACCCTAATTGGACAAGAATATGCCTAGGGAGGACGAAAATGACCTAATTGATCATCCAATGACACAAACACGCCTATTGGATGCACAAGATTGGTTAAAAACCCTAATTGGACAAGAATATGCCTAGGGAGGACGAAAATGACCTAATTGATCATCCAATGACACAAACAGACCTATTGGATGCACAAGATTGGTTAAAAACCCTAATTGGACAAGAATATGCCTAGGGAGGACGAAAATGACCTAATTGATCATCCAATGACACAAACACGCCTATTGGATGCACAAGATTGGTTAAAAACCCTAATTGGACAAGAATATGCCTAGGGAGGACGAAAATGACCTAAATACTAATTCAATGAAACAAACAAACTTATTGTATGCACAAGATTGGTTAAAAACCCTAATTGGACAAGTATATGCCTAGGGAGGACGAAAATAACCTAATTGATCATCCAATGAAACAAACACTCCTATTGGATGCACAAGATTGGTTAAAAACCCTAATTGGACAAGAATAAGCCTAGGGAGGACTAAAATGACCTAATTGATCATCCAAAGACACAAACACACCTATTGGATACACAAGATTGGTTAAAAACCCTAATTGGACAAGAATATGCCTAGGGAGGACAAAAATGACCTAAATGTTAATCCACTGACACAAATGAACTTATTGGATGCACAAGATTCGTTAAAGACCCTAATTGGACAAGAATATGCCTAGGAAGGACGAAAATAACCTAATTGATCATCCAATGACACAAACACACCTATTGGATGCACAAGATTGGTTAAAAACCCTAATTGGTTAAGAATATGCCTAGGGAGGTCGAAAATGACCTAAATATTAATTCAATGAAACAAACAAACTTATTGGATGCACAAGATTGGTTAAAAACCCTAATTGGACAAGAATAAGCCTAGGGAGGACGAAAATGACCTAATTGATCATCCAATGACACAAACACACCTATTGGATGCACAAGATTGGTTAAAAACCCTAATTGGACAAGAATATGCCTAGGGAGGACAAAAATGACCTAAATAATAATTCAATGACATAAACAAACTTATTGGATGAACAAAATTGGTTAAAAACCCTAATTGGACAAGAATATGCCTAGGGAGGACGAAAATGACCTAATTGATCATCCAATGACACAAACACACCTATTGGATGCACAAGATTGGTTAAAAACCCTAATTGGACAAGAATATGCCTAGGGAGGACGAAAATGACCTAAATATTAATTCAATGACACAAACAAAGTTATTGGATGCAAAGATTGGTTAAAAACCCTAATTGGACAAGAATAAGCCTAGGGAGGACGAAAATGACCTAATTGATCATCCAATGACACAAACACACCTATTGGATGCACAAGATTGGTTAAAAACCCTAATTGGACAAGAATAAGCCTAGGGAGGACGAAAATGACCTAATTGATCATCCAATGACACAAACACACCTATTGGATGCACAAGATTGGTTAAAAACCCTAATTGGACAAGAATATGCCTAGGGAGGACGAAAATGACCTAAATATTAATTCAATGACACAAACAAAGTTATTGGATGCACAAGATTGATTAAAAACCCTAATTTGACAAGAATAAGTGTAGGTAGGATGAAAATGACCTAATTGATCATCCAATGACACAAACACACCTATTGGATGCACAAGATTGGTTAAAAACCCTAATTGGACAAGAATAAGCCTAGGGAGGACGAAAATGACCTAATTGATCATCCAATGACACAAACACACCTATTGGATGCACAAGATTGGTTAAAAACCCTAATTGGACAAGAATATGCCTAGGGAGGACGAAAATGACCTAAATATTAATTCAATGACACAAACAACCTTATTGGATGCACAAGATTGGTTAAAAACCCTAATTGGACAAGAATAAGCCTAGGGAGGACGAAAATGACCTAATTGATCATCCAATGACACAAACACACCTATTGGATGCACAAGATTGGTTAAAAACCCTAAATGGACAAGAATAAGCCTAGGGAGGACGAAAATGACCTAATTGATCATCCAATGACACAAACACACCTATTGGATGCACAAGATTGGTTAAAAACCCTAATTGGACAAGAATATGCCTAGGAAGGACGGATATGACCTAAATGTTAATCCAATGACACAAATGAACTTATTGGATGCACAAGATTGGTTAAAAACCCTAATTGGACAAGAATAAGCCTAGGGAGGACGAAAATGACCTAATTGATCATCCAATGACACAAACACACCTATTGGATGCACAAGATTGGTTAAAAACCCTAATTGGACAAGAATATGCCTAGGGAGGACGAAAATGACCTAAATATTAATTCAATGACACAAACAAAGTTATTGGATGCACAAGATTGGTTAAAAACCCTAATTGGACAAGAATAAGCCTAGGGAGGACGAAAATGACCTAATTGATCATCCAATGACACAAACACACCTATTGGATGCACAAGATTGGTTAAAAACCCATGTTGGACAAGAATATGCCTAGGGAGGACGAAAATAACCTAATTGATCATCCAATGACACAAATGAACTTATTGGATGCACCAGATTTGTTAAAAACCATAATTGGACAAGAATAAGCCTAGGAAGGACGAAAATAACTTAATTGATTATCCAATGACACAAACACACCTATTGGATGCACAAGAATGGTTAAAAACCCTAATTGGACAAGAATATGCCTAGGGAGGACGAAAATGACCTAAATATTAATTCAATGACACAAACAAAGTTATTGGATGCACAAGATTGGTTAAAAACCCTAAATGGACTAGAATATGCCTAGGGAGGACGAATATGACCGAATTGATCATCCAATGAAACAAAAACACCTATTGGATGCACAAGATTGGTTAAAAACCCTAATTGGACAAGAATAAGCCTAGGGAGGACGAAAATGACCTAATTGATCATCCAATGACACAAACACACCTATTGGATGCACAAGATTGGTTAAAAACCCTAATTGGACAAGAATAAGCCTAGGGAGGACGAAAATGACCTAATTGATCATCCAATGACACAAACACACCTATTGGATGCACAAGATTGGTTAAAAACCCTAATTGGACAAGAATATGCCTAGGGAGGACGAAAATGACCTAAATATTAATTAAATGACACAAACAAACTTATCGGATGCACAAGATTGGCTAAAAACCCTAATTGGACAAGAATAAGCCTAGGGAGGACGAAAATGACCTAATTGATCATCCAATGACACAAACACACCTATTGGATGCACAAGATTGGTTAAAAACCCTAATTGGACAAGAATAAGCCTAGGGAGGACGAAAATGACGTAATTGATCATCCAATGACACAAAAACAACTATTGGATGCACAAGATTGGTTAAAAACCCTAATTGGACAAGAATAAGCCTAGGGAGGACGAAAATGACCTAATTGATCATCCAATGACACAAACACACCTATTGGATGCACAAGATTGGTTAAAAACCCTAATAGGTCAAGAATAGGCCTAGGGAGGACGAAAATGACCTAATTGATCATCCAATGACACAAACACACCTATTGGATGCACAAGATTGGTTAAAAACCCTAGTTGGACAAGAATATGCCTAGGGAGGACGAAAATGACCTAATTGATCATCCAATGACACAAATGAACCTATTGGATGCACAAGATTAGTTAAAAACCTTAATTGGACAAGAATAAGCCTAGGGAGGACGAAAATGACCTAATTGATCGTCCAATGACACAAACACACCTATTGGATGCACAAGATTGGTTAAAAACCCTAATTGGACAAGAATAAGCCTAGGGAGGACGAAAATGACCTAATTGATCATCCAATGACACAAACACACCTATTGGATGCACAAGATTGGTTAAAAACCCAAATTGGACAACAATATGCCTAGAGAAAACGAAAATGACCTAAATATTAATTCAATGACACAAACAAAGTTATTGGATGCACAAGATTGGTTAAAAACCCTAATTGGACAAGAATAAGCCTAGGGAGGACGAAAATGACCTAATTGATCATCCAATGACACAAACACACCTATTGGATGCACAAGATTGGTTAAAAACCCTAGTTGGACAAGAACAAGCCTAGGGAGGACGAAAATGACCTAATTGATCATCCAATGACACAAATGAACTTATTGGATGCACAAGATTGGTTAAAAACCCTAATTGGACAAGAATAAGCCTAGGTAGGACGAAAATGACCTAATTGATCATCCAATGACACAAACACACCTATTGGATGCACAAGATTGGTTAAAAACCCTAATTGGACAAGAATATGCCTAGGGAGGACGAAAATGACCTAAATATTAATTTAATGACACAAACAATGTTATTGGATGCACAAGATTGGTTAAAAACCCTAATTGGACAAGAATAAGCCTAGGGAGGACGAAAATGACCTAATTGATCATCCAATGACACAAACACACCTATTGGATGCACAAGATTGGTTAAAAACCCTAATTGGACAAGAATATGCCTAGCGAGGACGAAAATGACCTAAATATTAATTCAATGACACAAACAAAGTTATTGGATGCACAAGATTGGTTAAAAACCCTAATTGGACAAGAATAAGCCTAGGGAGGACGAAAATGACCTAATTGATCATCCAATGACACAAACACACCTATTGGATGCACAAGATTGGTTAAAAACCCTAATTGGACAAGAATAAGCCTAGAGAGGACCAAAATGACCTAATTGATCATCCAATGACACAAGCACACCTATTGGATACACAAGATTGGTTAAAAACCATAATTGGACAAGAATATGCCTAGGGAGGACGAAAATGACCTAAATGTTAATCCAATGACACAAATGAACTTATTGGATGCACAAGATTGGTTAAAAACCCTAATTGGACAAGAATAAGCCTAGGGAGGACGAAAATGACCTAATTGATCATCCAATGACACAAACACACCTATTGGATGCACAAGATTGGTTAAAAACCCTAACTGGACAAGAATATGCCTAGGGAGGACGAAAATGACCTAATTGATCATCCAATGACACAAACACACCTATTGGATGCACAAGATTGGTTAAAAACACTAATTGGACAAGAATAAGCCTAGAGAGGACGAAAATGACCTAATTGATCATCCAATGACACAAACACTTCTATTGGATGCACAAGATTGGTTGAAAACCCTAATTGGACAAGAATAAGCCTGGGGAGGAAGAAAATGACCTAATTTATTATCCAATGACAAAAACACACATATTGGATGCACAAGATTGGTTAAAAACCCTAATTGGACAAGAATAAGCCTATGGAGGACGAAAATGACCAAATTGATCATCCAATGACACAAACACACCTATTGGGTGCACAAGATTGATTAAAAACCCTAATTGGACAAGAATATGCCTAGGGAGGACGAAAATGACCTAAATATTAATTCAATGACACAAACAAAGTTATTGGATGCACAAGATTGGTTAAAAACCCTAATTGGACAAGAATAAGCCTAGGGAGGACGAAAATGACCTAATTGATCATCCAATGACACAAACACACCTATTGGATGCACAAGATTGGTTAAAAACCCTAATTGGACAACAATATGCCTAGGGAGGACGAATATGACCTAAATGTTAATCCAATAACACAAATGAACTTATTCGATGCACAAGATGGGTTAAAAACCCTAATTGGACAAGAATATGCCTAGGGAGAACGAAAATGACCTAAATGTTAATCCAATGACACAACTCAACTTATTGGATGCACAAGATTGGTTAAAAACCCTAATTGGACAAGAATAAGCCTAGGGAGGACGAAAATGACCTAATTGATCATCCAATGACACAAACACACCTATTGGATGCACAAGATTGGTTAAAAACCCTAATTGGACAAGAATAAGCCTAGGGAGGACGAAAATGACCTAATTGATCATTCAATGACACAAACACACCTATTGGATACACAAGATTGGTTAAAAACCCTAATTGGACAAGAATATGCCTAGGGAGGACAATAATGACCTAAATGTTAATCCAATGACACAAATGAACTTATTGGATGCATAAGATTGGTTAAAAACCCTAATTGGACAAGAATAAGCATAGGGAGGACGAAAATGACCTAAATGTTAATCCAATGAAACAACTCAACTTATTGGATGCACAAGATTGGTTAAAAACCCTAATTGGACAAGAATAAGCCTAGGGAGGACGAAAATGACCTAATTGATCATCCAATGACACAAACACACCTATTGGAGGCACAAGATTGGTTAAAAACCCTAGTTGGACAAGAATAAGCCTAGGGAGGACGAAAATGACCAAATTGATCATACAATGACACCAATGAACTTATTGGATGCACAAGATTGGTTAAAAACCCTAATTGGACAAGAATAAGCCTAGGGAGGACGAAAATGACCTAATTGATCATCCAATGACACAAACACACCTATTGGATGCACAAGATTGGTTAAAAACCCTAATTGGACAAGAATATGCCTAGAGAGGACGAAAATGACCTAAATATTAATTCAATGACACAAACAAACTTATTGGATGCACAAGATTGGTTAAAAACCCTAATTGGACAAGAATAAGCCTAGGGAGGACGAAAATGACCTAATTGATCATCCAATGACACAAACACACCTATTGGATGCACAAGATTGGTTAAAAACCCTAATTGGAAAAGAATATGCCTAGGGAGGACGAATATGACCTAAATGTTAATCCAATAACACAAATGAACTTATTGGATGCACAAGATTGGTTAAAAACCCTAATTGGACAAGAATAAGCCTAGGGAGGACGAAAATGACCTAATTGATTATCCAATGACACAAACACACCTATTGGATGCACAAGATTGGTTTAAAACCCTAGTTGGACAAGAATATGCCTAGGGAGGACAAAAATGACCTAATTGATCATCCAATGACACAAACACACCTATTGGATGCACAAGATTGGTTAAAAACCCTAATTGGACAAGAATAAGCCTAGGGAGGACGAAAATGACCTAATTGATCATCCGATGACACAAACACACCTATTGGATGCACAAGATTGGTTAAAAACCCTAATTGGACAAGAATAAGCCTAGGGAGGGCGAAAATGACCTAATTGATCATCCAATGACACAAACACACTTATTGGATGCACAAGATTGGTTAAAAACCCTAATTGGACAAGAATAAGCCTAGGGAGGACGAAAATGACCTAATTGATCATCCAATGAAACAAACACACCTATTGGATGCACAAGATTGGTTAAAAACCCTAGTTGGACAAGAATATGCCTAGGGAGGACGAAAATGACCTAATTGATCATCCAATGACACAAATGCACTTATTGGATGCACAAGATTGGTTAAAAACCCTAATTGGACAAGAATAAGCCTAGGGAGGACGAAAATGACCTAATTGATCATCCAATGACACAAACACACCTATTGGATGCACAAGATTGGTTAAAAACCCTAATAGGACAAGAATATGCCTAGGGAGGACGAAAATGACCTAAATATTAATTCAATGAAACCAACAAACTTATTGGATGCTCAAGATTGGTTAAAAACCCTAATTGGACAAGAATAAGCCTAGGGAGGACGAAAATGACCTAATTGATCATCCAATGACACAAACACACCTATTGGATGCACAAGATTGGTTAAAAACCCTAATTGGACAAGAATATGCCTAGGGAGGACGAAAATGACCTAATTGAACATCCAATGACACAAACACGCCTATTGGAGGCACAAGATTGGTTAAAAACCCTAATTGGACAAGAATAAGCCTAGGGAGGACGAAAATGACCTAATTGATCATCCATTGCCACAAACACACCTATTGGATGCACAAGATTGGTTAAAAACCCTAATTGGACAAGAATATGCCAAGGGAGGACGAAAATGACCTAATTGATCATCCAATGACACAAACACACCTATTGGATGCACAAGATTGGTTAAAAACACTAATTGGACAAGAATATACCTAGGGAGGACGAAAATGACCTAAACATTAATTCAATGACACAAACAAACTTATCGGATGCACAAGATTGGTTTAAAACCCTAATTGGACAAGAATATACCTAGGGAGGACGAAAATGACCTAAATGTTAATCCAATGACACAAATGAACTTATTGGATGCACAAGATTGGTTAAAAACCCTAATTGGACAAGAATAAGCCTAAGGAGGACGAAAATGACCTAATTGATCATCCAGTGACACAAACACACCTATTGGATGCACAAGATTGGTTAAAAACCCTAATTGGAAAAGAATATGCCTAGGGAGGACGAAAATGACCTAAATATTAATTCAATGACACAAACAAAGTTATTGGATGCACAAGATTGGTTAAAAACCCTAATTGGACAAGAATATGCCTAGGGAGGATGAAAATGACCTAAATATTAATTCAATGAAACAAACACACCTATTGGATGCAGAAGATTCGTTAAAGACCCTAATTGGACAAGAATATGCCTAGGAAGGACGAAAATAACCTAATTGATCATCCAATGACACAAACACACCTATTGGATGCACATGATTGGTTAAAAACCCTAATTGGACAAGAATATGCCTAGGGAGGACGAAAATGACCTAAATATTAATTCAATGAAACAAACAAACTTATTGGATGCACAAGATTGGTTAAAAACATTAATTGGACAAGAATAAGCCTAGGGAGGACGAAAATGACCTAATTGATCATCAAATGACACAAACACACCTATTGGATGCACAAGATTGGTTAAAAACCCTAATTGGACAAGAATATGCCTAGGGAGGACAAAAATGACCTAAATGTTAATTCAATGACACAAACAAAGTTATTGGATGCACAAGATTGGTCAAAAACCCTAATTGGACAAGAATAAGCCTACGGTGGACGAAAATGACCTAAATGTTAATCCAATGAAACAACTCAACTTATTGGATGCACAAGATTGGTTAAAAACCCTAATTGGACAAGAATAAGCTTAGGGAGGACGAAAATGACCTAATTGATCATCCAATGACACAAACACACCTATTGGATGCAAAAGATTGGTTAAAAACCCTAATTGGACAAGAATATGCCTAGGGAGGAAGAAAATGACCTAAATATTAATTCAATGAAACAAACAAACTTATTGGATGCACAAGATTGGTTAAAAACCCTAGTTGGACAAGAATAAGCCTAGGGAGGACGAAAATGACCTAATTGATCATCCAATGACACAAACACACCTATTGGATGCACAAGATTGGTTAAAAACCCTAATTGGACAAGAATATGCCTAGGGAGGACGAAAATGACCTCAATGTAAATCCAATGACACAAATGAACTTATTGGATGCACAAGATTGGTTAAAAACCCTAATTGGACAAGAATAAGCCTAGGGAGGACGAAAATGACCTAATTGATCATCCAATGACACAAACACACCTATTGGATGCACAAGATTGGTTAAAAACCCTAATTGGACAAGAATATGCCTAGGGAGGACGAAAATGACCTAAATGGTAATCCAATGACACAAACACACCTATTGGATGCACAAGATTGGTTAAAAACCCTAATTGGACAAGAATAAGCCTAGGGAGGACGAAAATGACCTAATTGATCATCCAATGACACAAACACACCTATTGGATGCACAAGATTGGTTAAAAACCCTAATTGGGTAAGAATAAGCCTAGGGAGGACGAAAATGACCTAATTGATCATCCAATGACACAAACACACCTATTGGATGCACAAGATTGGTTAAAAACCCTAATTGGACAAGAATAAGCCAAGGGAGGACGAAAATGACCTAATTGATCAACCAATGACACAAACACACCTATTGGAAACACAAGATTGGTTAAAAACCCTAATTGGACAAGAATATGCCTAGGGAGGACGAAAATGACCTAAATGTTAATCCAATGACACAAATGAACTTATTGGATGCACAAGATTGGTTAAAAACCCTAATTGGACAAGATTAAGCCTATGGGGGACGAAAATGACCTAAATGTTAATCCAATGAAACAACTCAACTTATTGGATGCACAAGATTGGTTAAAAACCCTAATTGGACAAGAATAAGCCTAGGGAGGACGAAAATGACCTAATTGATCATCCAATGACACAAACACACCTATTGGATGCACAAGATTGGTTAAAAACCCTAATTGGACAAGAATATGCCTAGGGAGGACGAAAATGACCTAAATATTAATTCAATGAAACAAACAAACTTATTGGATGCACAAGATTGGTTAAAAACCCTAATTGGACAAGAATAAGCCTAGGGAGAACGAAAATGACCTAATTGATCATCCAATGACACAAACA
>JBBPBR010001457.1:63123-87098 GCA_037974775.1 Cicer pinnatifidum | reverse complement strand
TGCACAAGATTGGTTAAAAACCCTAATTGGACAAGTATATGCCTAGGGAGGACGAAAATAACCTAATTGATCATCCAATGAAACAAACACACCTATTGGATGCACAAGATTGGTTAAAAACCCTAATTGGACAAGAATAAGCCTAGGGAGGACGAAAATGACCTAATTGATCATCCAATTACACAAACACACCTATTGGATGCACAAGATTCGTTAAAAATCCAAATTGGACAAGAATATGCCTAGGGAGGACGAAAATGACCTAATTGATCATCCAATGACACAAACACACCTATTGGATGCACAAGATTGGTTAAAAACCCTAATTGGACAAGAATAAGCCTAGGGAGGACAAAAATGACCTAATTGATCATCCAATGACACAAACACACCTATTGGATGCACAACATTCATTAAAAACCCTAATTGGACAAGAATATGCCTAGGGAGGACAAAAATGACCTAATTGATCATCCAATGACACAAACACACCTATTGGATGCACAAGATTGGTTAAAAACCCTAATTGGACAAGAATATGCCTAGGGAGGACGAAAATGACCTAAATATTAATTCAATGAAACAAACAAACTTATTGGATGCACAAGATTGGTTAAAAACCCTAATTAGACAAGAATAAGATTAGGGAGGACGAAAATGACCTAATTGATCATCAAATGACACAAACACACCTATTGGATGCACAAGATTGGTTAAAAACCCTAATTGGACAAGAATATGCCTAGGGAGGACGAAAATGACCTAAATGTTAATTCAATGACACAAACAAAGTTATAGGATGCGCAAGATTGGTTAAAAACCCTAATTGGACAAGAATAAGCCTAGGGAGGACGTAAATGACCTAGTTGATCATCCAATGACACAAACACACCTATTGGATGCACAAGATTGGTTAAAGACCCTAATTGGACAAGAATATGCCTAGGGAGGACGAAAATGACCTAAATATTAATTCAATGAAACAAACAAACTTATTGTATGCAGAAGATTGGTTAAAAACCCTAATTGGACAAGTATATGCCTAGGGAGGACGAAAATGACCTAATTGATCATCCAATGACACAAACACACCTATTGGATGCACAAGATTGGTTAAAAACCCTAATTGGACAAGAATATGCCTAGGGAGGACGAAAATGACCTAATTGATCATCCAATGACACAAACACACCTATTGGATGCACAAGATTGGTTAAAAACCCTAATTGGCCAAGAATATGCCTTGGGAGGATGAAAATGACCTAAATGTTAATCCAATGACACAGATGAACTTATTGGATGCACAAGATTGGTTAAAAACCCTAATTGGACAAGAATAAGCCTAGGGAGGACGAAAATGACCTAATTGATCATCCAATGACACAAACACACCTATTGGATGCACAAAATTGGTTAAAAACCCTAGTTGGACAAGAACATGACTAGGGTGGACGAAAATTACCTAATTGATCATCCAATGACACAAACACACCTATTGGATGCACAAGATTGGTTAAAAACCCTAATTGGACAAGAATATGCCTAGGGAGGACGAAAATGACCTAATTGATCATCCAATGACACAAACACACCTATTGGATGCACAAGATTGGTTAAAAACCCTAATTGGACAAGAATAAGCCTAGTGAGGACGAAAATGACCTAATTGATCATCAAATGACACTAACACACCTATTGGAAGCACAAGAATGGTTAATAACCCTACTTGGACAAGAATATGCCTAGGGAGGACGAAAATGACCTAATTGATCATCCAATGACACAAATGAACATATTGGATGCACAAGATTTGTTAAAAACCCTAATTGGACAAGAATAAGTCTAGGGAGGACGAAAATGACCTAATTGATCATCCAATGACACAAACACACCTATTGGATGCACAAGATTGGTTAAAAACCCTAATTGGACAAGAATATGCCTAGGGAGGACGAAAATGACCTAATTGATCATCCAATGACACAAACACACCTATTGGATGCACAAGATTGGTTAAAAACCCTAATTGGACAAGAATAAGCCTAGGGAGGACAAAAATGACCTAATTGATCATCCAATGACACAAACACACCTATTGGATGCACAAGATTGGTTAAAAACCCTAATTGGACAAGAATAAGCCTAGGGAGTACAAAAATGACCTAATTGATCATCGAATGACACAAACACACCTATTGGATGCACAAGATTGGTTAAAAACCCTAATTGGACAAGAATATGCCTAGCGAGGACGAAAATGACCTAAATATTAATTCAATGACACAAACAAACTTATCGGATGCACAAGATTGGTTAAAAACCCTAATTGGACAAGAATAAGCCTAGGGAGGACGAAAATGACCTAATTGATCATCCAATGACACAAACACACCTATTGGATGCACAAGATTGGTTAAAAACCCTAATTGGACAAGAATAAGCCTAGGGAGGACGAAAATGACCTAATTGATCATCCAATGACACAAACACACCTATTGGATGCACAAGATTGGTTAAAAACCATAATTGGACAAGAATATGCCTAGGGAGGACGAAAATGACCTAATTGATCATCCAATGACACAAATGAACTTATTTGATGCACAAGATTAGTTAAAAACCCTAATTGGACAAGAATAAGCCTAGGGAGGACGAAAATAACCTAATTGATCATCCAATGACACAAACACACCTATTGGATGCACAAGATTGGTCTAAAACTCTAATTGGACAAGAATATCCCTAGGGAGGACGAAAATTACCTAAATGTTAATCCAATGACACAAATGAACTTATTGGATGCACAAGATTGGTTAAAAACCCTAATTGGACAAGAATAAGCCTAGGGAGGACGAAAATGACCTAATTGATCATCCAATGACACAAACACACCTATTGGATGCACAAGATTGGTTAAAAACCCTAATTGGACAAGAATATGCCTAGGGAGGACGAAAATGACCTAATTGATCATCCAATGACACAAACACACCTATGGGATGCACAAGATTGGTTAAAAACCCTAATTGGACAAGAATATGCCTAGGGATGACGAATATGACCTAAATGTTAATCCAATAACACAAATGAACTTATTGGATGCACAAGATTGGTTAAAAACCCTAATTGGACAAGAATAAGCCTAGGGAGAACGAAAATGACGTAATTGATCATCCACTGACACAAACACACCTATTGGATGCACAAGATTCGTTAAAAACCCTAATTGGACAAGAATATGCCTAGGGAGGACGGATATGACCTAAATGTTAATCCAATGACAGAAATGAACTTATTGGATGCACAAGATTGGTTAGAAACCCTAATTGGACAAGAATAAGCCTAGGGAGGACGAAAATGACCTAATTGATCATCCAATGACACTAATGAACTTATTGGATGCACAAGATTGGTTAAAAACCCTAATTGGACAAGAATAAGCCTAGGGAGGACGAAAATGACCTAATTGATCATCCAATGACACAAACACACCTATTGGATGCACAAGATTGGTTAAAAACCCTAATTGGACAAGAATATGCATAGGGAGGATGAAAATGACCTAATTGATCATCCAGTGACACAAACACACCTATTGGATGCACAAGATTGGTTAAAAACCCTAATTGGACAAGAATATGCCTAGGGAGGACGAATATGACCTAAATGTTAATCCAATAACACAAATGAACTTATTGGATGCACAAGATTGGTTAAAAACCCTAATTGGACAAGAATAAGCCTAGGGAGAACGAAAATGACGTAATTGATCATCCACTGACACAAACACACCTATTGGATGCACAAGATTGGTTAAAAACCCTATTTGGACAAGAATATGCCTAGGGAGGACGGATATGACCTAAATGTTAATCCAATGACACAAATGAACTTATTGGATGCACAAGATTGGTTAAAAACCCTAATTGGACAAGAATAAGCCTAGGGAGGACGAAAATGACCTAAATGCTAATCCAATGACACAACTCAACTTAGTGGATGCACAAGATTGGTTAAAAACCCTAATTGGACAAGAATAAGCCTAGGGAGGACGAAAATGACCTAATTGATCATCCAATGACACAAACACACCTATTGGATGCACAAGATTGGTTAAAAACCCTAATTGGACAAGAAAAAGCCAAGGGAGGACGAAAATGACCTAATTGATCAACCAATGACACAAACACACCTATTGGATACACAAGATTGGTTAAAAACCCTAATTGGACAAGAATATGCCTAGGGAGGACGAAAATGACCTAAATGTTAATCCAATGACACAAATGAACTTATTGGATGCACAAGATTAGTTAAAAACCCTAATTGGACAAGATTAAGCCTAGGGGGGACGAAAATGACCTAAATGTTAATCCAATGAAACAACTCAACTTATTGGATGCACAAGATTGGTTAAAAACCCTAATTGGACAAGAATAAGCCTAGGGAGGACGAAAATGACCTAATTGATCATCCAATGACACAAACACACCTATTGGATGCACAAGATTGGTTAAAAACCCTAATTGGACAAGAATATGCCTAGGGAGGACGAAAATGACCTAAATATTAATTCAATGAAACAAACAAACTTATAGGATGAACAAGATTGGTTAAAAACCCTAATTGGACAAGAATAAGCCTAGGGAGGACGAAAATGACCTAATTGATCATCCAATGACACAAACACACCTATTGGATGCACAAGATTCGTTAAAAACCCTAATTGGACAAGAATAAGCCTAGGGTGGACGAAAATGACCTAAATGTTAATCCAATGACACAAATCAACTTATTGGATGCACAAGATTGGTTAAAAACCCTAATTGGACAAGAATAAGCCTAGGGAGGACGAAAATGACCTAATTGATCATCCAATGCCACAAACACACCTATTGGATGCACAAGATTGGTTAAAAACCCTAATTGGACAAGAATATGCCTAGGGAGGAGGAAAATGACCTAAATATTAATTCAATGACACAAACAAAGTTATTGGATGCACAAGATTGGTTAAAAACCCTAATTGGACAAGAATAAGCCTAGGGAGGACGAAAATGACCTAATTGATCATCCAATGACACAAACACACCTATTGGATGCACAAGATTGGTTAAAAACCCTAATTGGATAAGAATAAGCCTAGGGAGAACGAAAATGACCTAAATGTTAATCCTATGATACAACGCAACTTATTGGATGCACAAGATTGGTTAAAAACCCTAATTGGACAAGAATAAGCCTAGGGAGGACGAAAATGACCTAATTGATCATCCAATGACACAAACACACCTATTGGATGCACAAGATTGGTTAAAAACCATAATTGGACAAGAATATGCCTAGGGAGGACGAAAATGACCTAAATATTAATTCAATGACACAAACAAAGTTATTGGATACACAAGATTGGTTAAAAACCCTAATTGGACAAGAATAAGCCTAGGGAGGACGAAAATGACCTAATTGATCATCCAATGACACAAACACACCTATTGGATGCACAAGATTCGTTAAAAACCCTAATTGGACAAGAATATGCCTAAGGAGGACGAAAATGACCTAATTGATCATCCAATGACACAAACACACCTATTGGATGCACAAGATTGGTTAAAAACCCTAATTGGACAAGAATATGCCTAGGGAGGACGAAAATGACCTAATTGATCATCCAATGACACAAACACACCTATTGGATGCACAAGATTGGTTAAAAACCCTACCTGGACAAGAATATGTCTAGGGAGGACGAAAATGACCTAATTGATCATCCAATGACACAAATGAACTTATTGGATGCACAAGATTGGTTAAAAACCTAATTGGACAAGAATAAGCCTAGGGAGAATGAAAATGACCTAAATGTTAAGCCAATGACACAACTCAACTTATTGGATGCACAAGATTGGTTAAAAACCCTAATTGGACAAGAATAAGCCTAGGGAGGACGAAAATGACCTAATTGATCATCCAATGACACAAACACACCTATTGGATGCACAAGATTGGTTAAAAACCCTAATTGGACAAGAATATGCCTAGGGAGGACGAAAATGACCTAATTGATCATCCAATGACACAAACACACCTATTGGATGCACAAGATTGGTTAAAAACCCTAACTTGACAAGAATATGCCTAGGGAGGACGAAAATGACCTAATTGATCATCCAATGACACAAACACACCTATTGGATGCACAAGATTGGTTAAAAACCCTAATTTGACAAGAATATGCCTAGGGAGGACGAATATGACCTAAATGTTAATCCAATAACTCAAATGAACTTATTGGATGCACAAGATTTGTTAAAAACCCAAATTGGACAAGAATAATCCTAGGGAGAACGAAAATGACCTAAATGTTAATCCAATGACACAACTCAACTTATTGGATGCACAAGATTGGTTAAAAACCCTAATTGGACAAGAATAAGCCTAGGGAGGACGAAAATGACCTAATTGATCATCCAATGACACAAACACACCTATTGGATGCACAAGATTGGTTAAAAACCCTAATTGGACAAGAATATGCCTAGGGAGGACGAAAATGACCTAAATATTAATTCAATGACACAAACAAACTTATTGGATGCACAAGATTGGTTAAAAACCCTAATTGGACAAGAATAAGCCTAGGGAGGACGAAAATGACCTAATTGATCATCCAATGACACAAACACACCTATTGGATGCAAAAGATTGGTTAAAAACCCTAATTGGACAAGATGATGCATAGGGAGGACGAAAATGACCTAAATATTAATTCAATGACACAAACAAACTTATTGGATGCACAAGATTGGTTAAAAACCCTAATTGGACAAGAATAAGCCTAGGGAGGACGAAAATGACCTAATTGATCATCCAATGACACAAACACACCTATTGGATGCACAAGATTGGTTAAAAACCCTAATTGGAAAAGAATATGCCTAGAGAGGACGAAAATGACCTAATTGATCATCCGTTGCCACAAACACACCTATTGGATGCACAAGATTGGTTAAAAACCCTAATTGGACAAGAATATGCCTAGGGAGGACGAAAATGACATAAATATTAATTCAATGACACAAACAAAGTTATTGGATGCACAAGATTGGTTAAAAACCCTAATTGGACAAGAATAAGCCTAGGGAGGACGAAAATGACCTAATTGATCATCCAATGACACAAACACACCTATTGGATGCACAAGATTGGTTAAAAACCCTAATTGGACAAGAATAAGCCAAGGGAGGACGAAAATGACCTAATTGATCAACCAATGACACAAACACACCTATTGGAAACACAAGATTGGTTAAAAACCCTAATTGGACAAGAATATGCCTAGGGAGGACGAAAATGACCTAAATGTTAATCCAATGACACAAATGAACTTATTGGATGCACAAGATTGGTTAAAAACCCTAATTGGACATGATTAAGCCTAGGGGGGACGAAAATGACCTAAATGTTAATCCAATGAAACAACTCAACTTATTGGATGCACAAGATTGGTTAAAAACCCTAATTGGACAAGAATAAGCCTAGGGAGGACGAAAATGACCTAATTGATCATCCAATGACACAAACACACCTATTGGATGCACAAGATTGGTTAAAAACCCTAATTGGACAAGAATAAGCCTAAAGAGAACGAAAATGACCTAAATGTTAATCCAATGACACAACTCAACTTATTGGATGCGCAAGAGTGGTTAAAAACACTAATTGGACAAGAATAAGCGTAGGGAGAACGTAAATGACCTAATTGATCATCCAATGACACAAACACACCTATTGGATGCACAAGATTGGTTAAAAACCCTAATTGGACAAGAATATGCCTAGGGAGGACGAAAATGACCTAAATGATAATCCAATGACACAAATGAACTTATGGGATGCACAAGATTGGTTAAAAATCCTAATTGGACAAGAATAAGCCTAGGGAGGACGAAAATGACCTAAATGCTAATCCAATGACACAACTCAACTTATTGGATGCACAAGATTGGTTAAAAACCCTAATTGGGCAAGAATAAGCCTAGGGAGGACGAAAATGACCTAATTGATCATCCAATGACACAAACACACCTATTGGATGCACAAGATTGGTTAAAAACCCTAATTGGACAAGAATAAGCCTAGGGAGGACGAAAATGACCTAATTGATCATCCAATGACACAAACACACCTATTGGATGCACAAGATTGGTTAAAAACCCTAGTTGGACAAGAATATGCCTAAGGAGGACGAAAATGACCTAATTGATCATCCAATGACACAAATGAACTTATTTGATGCACAAGATTGGTTAAAAACCCTAATTGGACAAGAATAAGCCTAGGGAGGACAAAAATGACCTAATTGATCATCCAATGACACAAACACACCTATTGGATGCACAAGATTGGTTAAAAACCCTAATTGGACAAGAATAAGCCTAGGGAGGACGAAAATGACCTAATTGATCATCCAATGACACAAACACACCTATTGGATGCACAAGATTGGTTAAAAACCCTAATTGGACAAGAATAAGCCTAGGGAGGACGAAAATGACCTAATTGATCATCCAATGACACAAACACACCTATTGGATGCACAAGATTGGTTAAAAACCCTAATTGGACAAGAATATGCCTAGGGAGGACGAAAATGACCTAAATGTTAATCTAATGACACAAATGAACTTATTAAATGTACAAGATTGGTTAAAAACCCTAATTGGACAAGAATAAGCCTAGGGAGGACGAAAATGACCTAAATGTTAATCCAATGACACAACTCAACTTATTGGATGCACAAGATTGGTTAAAAACCCTAATTGGACAAGAATAAGCCTATGGAGGACGAAAATGACCTAATTGATTATCCAATGACACAAACATACCTATTGGATGCACAAGATTGGTTAAAAACCCTAATTGGACAAGAATAAGCCTAGGGAGGACGAAAATGACCTAATTGATCATCCAATGACACAAACACACCTATTGGATGCACAAGATTGGTTAAAAACCCTAATTGGACAAGAATATGCCTAGGGAGGACGAAAATGACCTAATTGATCATCCAATGACACAAACACACCTATTGAATGCACAAGATTGGTTAAAAACCCTAATCGGACAAGAATATGCCTAGGTAGGACGAAAATGACCTAATTGATCATCCAATGAAACAAACACACCTATTGGATCCACAAGATTGGTTAAAAACTCTAATTGGACAAGAATAAGCCTAGGGAGGACGAAAATGACCTAAATGTTAATCCAATGACACAACTCAACTTATTGGATGCACAAGATTGGTTAAAAACCCTAATTGGACAAGAATAAGCCTATGGAGGACGAAAATGACCTAATTGATCATCCAATGACACAAACACACCTATTGGATGCACAAGATTGGTTAAAAACCCTAATTGGACAAGAATATGCCTAGGGAGGACGAAAATGACCTAATTGATCATCCAATGACACAAACACGCCTATTGGAGGCACAAGATTGGTTAAAAACCCTAATTGGACAAGAATAAGCCTAGGGAGGACGAAAATGACCTAATTGATCATCCTATGACACAAACTCACCTATTGGATACACAAGATTGGTTAAAAACCCTAATTGGACAAGAATAAGCCTAGGGAGGACGAAAATGACCTAATTGATCATCCAATGACACAAACACACCTATTGGATGCACAAGATTCGTTAAAAACCCTAATTGGACAAGAAAAAGCCTAGGGAGGACGAAAATGACCTAATTGATCATCCATTGCCACAAACACACCTATTGGATGCACAAGATTGGTTAAAAACCCTAATTGGACAAGAATATGCCAAGGGAGGACGAAAATGACCTAATTGATCATCCAATGACACAAACACACCTATTGGATGCACAAGATTGGTTAAAAACCCTAATTGGACAAGAATATACCTAGGGAGGACGAAAATGACCTAAACATTAATTCAATGACACAAACAAACTTATCGGATGCACAAGATTGGTTAAAAACCCTAATTGGACAAGAATATGCCTAGGGAGGACGTAAATGACCTAATTGATCATCCAATGACACAAACACGCCTATTGGAAGCACAAGATTGGTTAAAAACCCTAATTGGACAAGAATAAGCCTAGGGAGGACGAAAATGACCTAATTGATCATCCTATGACACAAACACGCCTATTGGAAGCACAAGATTGGTTAAAAACCAAAATTGGACAAGAATAAGCCTAGGGAGGATGAAAATGACCTAATTGATCATCCTATGACACAAACTCACCTATTGGATACACAAGATTGGTTAAAAACCCTAATTGGACAAGTATAAGCCTAGGGAGGACGAAAATGACCTAATTGATCATCCAATGACACAAACACACCTATTGGATGCACAAGATTCGTTAAAAACCCTAATTGGACAAGAAAAAGCCTAGGGAGGACGAAAATGACCTAATTGATCATCCATTGCCACAAACACACCTATTGGATGCACAAGATTGGTTAAAAACCCTAATTGGACAAGAATATGCCAAGGGAGGACGAAAATGACCTAATTGATCATCCAATGACACAAACACACCTATTGGATGCACAAGATTGGTTAAAAACCCTAATTGGACAAGAATATACCTAGGGAGGACGAAAATGACCTAAACATTAATTCAATGACACAAACAAACTTATCGGATGCACAAGATTGGTTTAAAACCCTAATTGGACAAGAATATGCCTAGGGAGGACGAAAATAACCTAATTGATCATCCAATGAAACAAACACACCTATTGGATGCACAAGATTGGTTAAAAACCCTAATTGGACAAGTACATGCCTATGGAGGACGAAAATAACCTAATTGATCATCCAATGAAACAAACACACCTATTGGATGCACAAGATTGGTTAAAAACCCTAATTGGACAAGAATAAGCCTAGGGAGGACTAAAATGACCTAATTGATCATCCAAAGACACAAACACACCTATTGGATACACAAGATTGGTTAAAAACCCTAATTGGACAAGAATATGCCTAGGGAGGACAAAAATGACCTAAATGTTAATCCACTGACACAAATGAACTTATTGGATGCACAAGATTAGTTAAAAACCCTAATTGGACAAGGATAAGCCTAGGGTGGACAAAAATGACCTAAATGTTAATCCAATGACACAACTCAACTTATTGGATGCACAAGATTGGTTAAAAACCCTAATTGGACAAGAATAAGCCTAGGGAGGACGAAAATGACCTAATTGATCATCCAATTACACAAACACACCTATTGGATGCACAAGATTCGTTAAAAATCCAAATTGGACAAGAATATGCCTAGGGAGGACGAAAATGACCTAATTGATCATCCAATGACACAAACACACCTATTGGATGCACAAGATTGGTTAAAAACCCTAATTGGACAAGAATAAGCCTAGGGAGGACGAAAATGACCTAATTGATCATCCAATGACACAAACACACCTATTGGATGCACAAGATTGGTTAAAAACCCTAATTGGACAAGAATAAGCCTAGGGAGGACGAAAATGACCTAATTGATCATCCAATGACACAAACACATCTATTGGAAGCACAAGATTGGTTAGAAACCCTAGTTGGACAAGAATATGCCTAGGGAGGACGAAAATGACCTAATTGATCATCCAATGACACAAATGAACTTATTGGATGCACAAGATTGCTTAAAAACCCTAATTGGACAAAAATAAGCATAGAAAGGACGAAAATGACCTAATTGATCATCCAATGACACAAACACACCTATTGGATGCACAAGATTGGTTAAAAACCCTAATTGGACAAGAATAAGCCTAGGGAGGACGAAAATGACCTAATTGATCATCCAATGACACAAACACACCTATTGGATGCACAAGATTGGTTAAAAACCCTAATTGGACAAGAATAAGCCTAGGGAGGACGAAAATGACCTAATTGATCATCCAATGACACAAACACACCTATTGGATGCAGAAGATTGGTTAAAAACCCTAATTGGACAAGAATATGCCTAAGGAGGACGAAAATGACCTAAATATTAATTCAATGACACAAACAAAGTTATTGGATGCACAAGATTGGTTAAAAACCCTAATTGGACAAGAATAAGCCTAGGGAGGACGAAAATGACCTAATTGATCATCCAATGACACAAACACACCTATTGGATGCACAAGATTGGTTAAAAACCCTAATTGGACAAGAATAAGCCTAGGGAGGACGAAAATGACCTAATTGATCATCCAATGACACAAACACACCTATTGGCTGCACACGATTGGTTAAAAACCCTAATTGGATAAGAATATGCCTAGGGAGGACGAAAATGACCTAATTGATCATCCAATGACACAAACACACCTATTGGATGCACAAGATTGGTTAAAAACCCTAATTGGACAAGAATAAGCCTAGTGAGGACGAAAATGACCTAATTGATCATCCAATGACACAAATGAACTTATTGGATGCACAAGATTGGTTAAAAACCCTAATTGGACAAGAATATGCCTAGGGAGGACGAAAATGACCTAAATATTAATTCAATGACACAAACAAAGTTATTGGATGCACAAGATTGGTTAAAAACCCTAATTGGACAAGAATAAGCCTAGGGAGGACGAAAATGACCTAATTGATCATCCAATGACACAAACACACCTATTGGATGCACAAGATTGGTTAAAAACCCTAATTGGACAAGAATATGCCTAGGGAGGACGAAAATGACCTAAATATTAATTCAATGACACAAACAAAGTTATTGGATGCACAAGATTGGTGAAAAACCCTAATTGGACAAGAATAAGCCTAGGGGGAACGAAAATGACCTAATTGATCATCCAATGACACAAACACACCTATTGGATGCACAAGATTGGTTAAAAACCCTAATTGGACAAGAATATGCCTAGGGAGGACGAAAATGACCTAAATATTAATTCAATGACACAAACAAAGTTATTGGATGCACAAGATTGGTTAAAAACCCTAATTGGACAAGAATAAGCCTAGGGAGGACGAAAATGACCTAATTGATCATCCAATGACACAAACACACCTATTGGATGCACAAGATTGGTTAAAACCGTAATTGGACAAGAATATGCCTAGGGAGGACGAAAATGACCTAAATATTAATTCAATGACACAAACAAAGTTATTGGATGCACAAGATTGGTTAAAAACCCTAATTGGACAAGAATAAGCCTAGGGAGGACGAAAATGACCTAATTGATCATCCAATGACACAATCACACCTATTGGATGCACAAGATTGGTTAAAAACCCTAATTGGACAAGAATATGCCTAGGGAGGACGAAAATGACCTAAATATTAATTCAATGACACAAACAAAGTTATTGGATGCACAAGATTGGTTAAAAACCCTAATTGGACAAGAATAAGCCTAGGAAGGAAGAAAATGACCTAATTGATCATCCAATGACACAAACACACCTATTGGATGCACAAGATTGGTTAAAAACCCTAATTGGACAAGAATAAGCCTAGGGAGGACGAAAATGACCTAATTGATCATCCATTGCCACAAACACACCTATTGGATGCACAAGATTGATTAAAACCCTAATTGGACAAGAATAAGCCTAGGGAGGATGAAAATGACCTAATTGATCATCCAATGACACAAACAGACCTATTGGATGCACAAGATTGATTAAAAATCCTAATTGGACAAGAATTAGCCTAGGGAGGACGAAAATGACCTAATTGATCATCCAATGACACAAACACACCTATTGGATGCACAAGATTGGTTAAAAACCCTAATTGGACAAGAATAAGCCTAGGGAGGACGAAAATGACCTAATTGATCATCCAATGACACAAACACACCTATTGGATGCACAAGAATTGTTAAAAACCCTAATTGGACAAGAATATGCCTAGGGAGGACGAAAATGACCTAAATATTAATTCAATGACACAAACAAAGTTATTGGATGCACAAGATTGGTTAAAAACCCTAATTGGACAAGAATAAGCCTAGGGAGGACGAAAATGACCTAATTGATCATCCAATGACACAAACACACCTATTGGATGCACAAGATTGGTTAAAAACCCTAATTGGACAAGAATAAGCCTAGGGAGGACGAAAATGACCTAATTGATCATCCAATAACACAAACACACCTATTGGATGCACAAGATTGGTTAAAAACCCTAGTTGGACAAGAATATGCCTAGGGAGGACGAAAATGACCTAATTGATCATCCAATGAACTAAATGAACTTATTGGATGCACAAGATTGGTTAGAAACCCTAGTTGGACAAGAATATGCCTAGGGAGGACGAAAATGACCTAATTGATCATCCAATGAC
The DNA here is from genome assembly GCA_037974775.1 of Cicer pinnatifidum. NCBI lineage: Eukaryota > Viridiplantae > Streptophyta > Magnoliopsida > Fabales > Fabaceae > Cicer > Cicer pinnatifidum. Next base: position 72,719 of record JBBPBR010001457.1, on the reverse strand, counting down.
ACAAATGAACTTATTGGATGCACAAGATTTGTTAAAAACCCTAATTGGACAAGAATAAGCCTAGGGAGGACGAAAATGACCTAATTGATCATCCAATGTCACAAACACACCTATTGGATGCACAAGATTGGTTTAAAACCCTAGTTGGACAAGAATATGCCTAGGGAGGACGAAAATGACCTAATTGATCATCCAATGACACAAATGAACTTATTGGATGCACAAGATTGGTTAAAAACCCTAATTGGACAATAATAAGCCAAGGGAGGACGAAAATGACCTAATTGATCATCCAATGACACAAACACACCTATTGGATGCACAACATTGGTTCAAAACCCTAATTGGACAAGAATAAGTCTAGGGAGGACGAAAATGACCTAATTGATCATCCAATGACACAAACACACCAATTGCATGCACAAGATTGGTTAAAAACCCTAATTGGACAAGAATATGCCTAGGGAGGACGAAAATGACCTAAATGTTAATCCAATGACACAAATGAACTTATTGGATGCACCAGATTGGTTTAAAACCCTAATTGGACAAGAATATGCCTAGGGAGGACGAAAATGACCTAAATATTAATTCAATGACACAAACAAAGTTATTGGATGCACAAGATTGGTTAAAAACCCTAATTGGACAAGAATAAGCCTAGGGAGGACGAAAATGACCTAATTGATCATCCAATGACACAAACACACCTATTGGAAGCACAAGATTGGTTAAAAACCCTAATTGGACAAGAATATGCCTAGGGAGGACGAAAATGACCTAAATGTTAATCCAATGACACAAATGAACTTATTGGATGCACAAGATTGGTTACAAACCCTAATTGGACAAGAATAAGCCTAGGGAGGGCGAAAATGACCTAATTGATCATCCAATGACACAAACACACCTATTGGATGCACAAGATTGGTTAAAAACCCTAATTGGACAAGAATATGCCTAGGGAGGACGAAAATGACCTATATATTAATTCAATGACACAAACAAAGTTATTGGATGCACAAGATTGGTTAAAAACCCAATTTGGACAAGAATAAGCCTTGGGAGGGCAAAAATGACCTAATTGATCATCCAATGACACAAACACACCTATTGGATGTACAAGATTGGTTAAAAACCCTAATTGGACAAGAATATGCCTAGGGAGGACGAAAATGACCTAAATATTAATTCAATGACACAAACAAAGTTATTGGATGCACAAGATTGGTTAAAAACCCTAATTGGACAAGAATAAGCCTAGGGAGGACGAAAATGACCTAATTGATCATCCAATGACACAAACACACCTATTGGATGCACAAGATTGGTTAAAAACCCTAATTGGACAAGAATAAGACAAGGAAGGACGAAAATGACCTAAATATTAATTCAATGACACAAACAAACTTATTGGATGCACAAGATTGGTTAAAAACCCTAATTGGACAAGAATAAGCCTAGGGAGGACGAAAATGACCTAATTGATCATCCAATGACACAAACACACCTATTGGGTGCACAAGATTGGTTAAAAACCCTAATTCGACAAGAATAAGCCAAGGGAGGACGAAAATGACCTAATTGATCAACCAATGACACAAACACACCTATTGGATACACAAGATTGGTTAAAAACCCTAATTGGACAAGAATATGCCTAGGGAGGACGAAAATGACCTAAATGTTAATCCAATGACACAAATGAACTTATTGGATGCACAAGATTGGTTAAAAACCCTAATTGGACAAGATTAAGCCTAGGGGGGACGAAAATGACCTAAATGTTAATCCAATGAAACAACTCAACTTATTGGATGCACAAGATTGGTTAAAAACCCTAATTGGACAAGAATAAGCCTAGGGAGGACGAAAATGACCTAATTGATCATCCAATGACACAAACACACCTATTGGATGCACAAGATTGGTTAAAAACCCTAATTGGACAAGAATATGCTTAGGGAGGACGAAAATGACCTAATTGATCATCCAATGACACAAACATGCCTATTGGAAGCACAAGATTGGTTAAAAACCCTAATTGGAAAAGAATAAGTCTAGGGAGGACGAAAATGACCTAAATATTAATCCAATGACACAAATGAACTTATTGGATGCACAAGATTGGGTAAAAACCCTAATTGGACAAGAATAAGCCTAGGGAGGACGAAAATGACCTAATTGATCATCCAATGACACAAACACACCTATTGGATGTACAAGATTGGTTAAAAACCCTAATTGGACAAGAATAAGCCTACGGAGGACGAAAATAACCTAAATATTAATTCAATGAAACAAAAAAACTTATTGGATGCACAAGATTGGTTAAAAACCCTAATTGGACAAGAATAAGCCTAGGGAGGACGAAAATGACCTAATTGATCATCCAATGACACAAACACACCTATTGGATACACAAGATTGGTTAAAAACCCTAATTGGACAAGAATATGCCTAGGGAGGACGAAAATGACCTAAATGTTAATCCAATGACACAAATGAACTTATTGGATGCACAAGATTGGTTAAAAACCCTAATTGGACAATAATAAGCCTAGGGAGGACGAAAATGACCTAATTGATCATCCAATGACACAAACACACGAATTGGATGCACAAGATTGGTTAAAAACCCTAATTGGACAAGAATAAGCCTAGGGAGGACGAAAATTATCTAATTGATCATCCAATGACACAAACACACCTATTGGATACACAAGATTGGTTAAAAACCCTAATTGGACAAGAATATGCCTAGGGAGGACGAAAATGACCTAAATGTTAATCCAATGACAAAAATGAACTTATTGGATGCACAAGATTGGTTAAAAACCCTAATTGGACAAGAATAAGCATAGGGGGGACAAAAATGACCTAAATGATAATCCAATGAAACAACTCAACTTATTGGATGCACAAGATTGGTTAAAAACCCTAATTGGACAATAATAAGCCTAGGGAGGACGAAAATGACCTAATTGATCATCCAATGACACAAACACACCTATTGGATGCACAAGATTGGTTAAAAACCCTAATTGGACAAGAATAAGCCTAGGGAGAACGAAAATGACCTAAATGTTAATCCAATGATACAACTCAACTTATTGGATGCACAAGATTGGTTAAAAACCCTAATTGGACAAGAATAAGCCTAGGGAGGACGAAAATGACCTAATTGATCATCCAATGACACAAACACACCTATTGGATGCACAAGATTGGTTAAAAACCCTAATTGGACAAGAATATGCTGAGGGAGGAAGAAAATGACCTAAATATTAATTCAATGAAACAAACAAACTTATTGGATGCACAAGATTGGTTAAAAACCCTAATTAGACAAGAATAAGCCTAGGGAGGACGAAAATGACCTAATTGATCATCAAATGACACAAACACACCTATTGGATGCACAAGATTGGTTAAAAACCCTAATTGGACAAGAATATGCCTAGGGAGGACGAAAATGACCTAAATATTAATTCAATGACACAAACAAAGTTATTGGATGCACAAGATTGGTTAAAAACCCTAATTGGACAAGAATAAGCCTAGGGAGGACGAAAATGACCTAATTGATCATCCAATGACACAAACATACCTATTGGATACACAAGATTGGTTAAAAACCATAATTGGACAAGAATATGCCAAGGGAGGACGAAAATGACCTAAATGTTAATCCATTGAAACAACTCAACTTATTGGATGCACAAGATTGGTTAAAAACCCTAATTGGACAAGAATAAGCCTAGGGAGGACGAAAATGACCTAATTGATCATCCAATGACACAAACACACCTATTGGATGCACAAGATTGGTTAAAAACCCTAATTGGACAAGAATAAGCCTAGGAAGGACGAAAAAGACCTAATTGATCATCCAATGACACAAACACACCAATTGGATGCACAAGATTGGTTAAAAACCCTGATTGGACAAGAATAAGCCTAGGGAGGACGAAAATGACCTAAATATTAATTCAATGAAACAAACAAACTTATTGGATGCACAAGACTGGTTAAAAACCCTAATTGGACAAGAATAATTCTAGGGGGGACGAAAATGACCTAAATGTTAATCCAATGAAACAACTCAACTTAATGGATGCACAAGATTGGTTAAAAACCCTAATTGGACAAGAATAAGCCTAGGGAGGACGAAAATGACCTAATTGATCATCCAATGACACAAACACACCTATTGGATGCACAAGATTGGTTAAAAACACTAATAGGACAAGAGTATTCCTAGGGAGGACGAAAATGACCTAAATATTAATTCAATGACACAAACAAACTTATCGGATGCAGAAAATTGGTTAAAAACCCTAATTGGACAAGAATAAGCCTAGGGAGGACGAAAATGACCTAATTGATCATCCAATGACACAAACACACCTATTGGATGCACAAGATTGGTTAAAAACCCTAATTGGACAAGAATAAGCCTAGAGAGGACCAAAATGACCTAATTGATCATCCAATGACACAAGCACACCTATTGGATACACAAGATTGGTTAAAAACCCTAATTGGACAAGAATATGCCTAGGGAGGACGAAAATGACCTAAATGTTAATCCAATGACACAAATGAACTTATTGGATGCACAAGATTGGTTAAAAACCCTAATTGGACAAGAATAAGCCTAGGGGGGACGAAAATGACCTAAATATTAATTCAATGACACAAACAAAGTTATTGGATGCACAAGATTGGTTAAAAACCCTAATTGGACAAGAATAAGCCTAGGGAGGACGAAAATGACCTAATTGATCATCCAATGACACAAACACACCTATTGGATGCACAAGATTGGTTAAAAACCCTAATTGGACAAGAATAAGCCTAGGGAGGACGAAAATGACCTAATTGATCATCCAATGACACAAACACACCTATTGGATGCACAAGATTGGTTAAAAACCCTAATTGGACAAGAATAAGCCTAGGGAGGACGAAAATGACCTAATTGATCATCCAATGACACAAACACACCTATTGGATGCACAAGATTGGTTTAAAACCCTAGTTGATCAAGAATATGCCTAGGAAGGACGAAAATGACCTAATTGATCATCCAATGACACAAATGAACTTATTGGATGCACAAGATTGGTTAAAAACCCTAATTGGACAAGAATAAGCCTAGGGAGGACGAAAATGACCTAATTGATCATCCAATGACACAAACACACCTATTGGATGCACAAGATTGGTTAAAAACCCTAATTGGACAAGAATAAGCCTAGGGAGGACGAAAATGACCTAATTGATCATCCAATGACACAAACACACCTATTGGATGCACAAGATTGGTTAAAAACCCTAATTGGATAAGAATAAGCCTAGGGAGAACGAAAATGACCTAAATGTTAATCCTATGACACAACGCAACTTATTGGATGCACAAGATTGGTTAAAAACCCTAATTGGACAAGAATAAGCCTAGGGAGGACGAAAATGACCTAATTGATCATCCAATGACACAAACACACCTATTGGATGCACAAGATTGGTTAAAAACCCTAATTGGACAAGAATAAGTCTAGGTAGGACGAAAATGACCTAATTGATCATCCAATGACACAAACACACCTATTGGATGCACAAGATTGGTTAAAAACCCTAATTGGACAAGAATATGCCTAGGGAGGACGAAAATGACCTAAATTGATCATCCAATGACACAAACACACCTATTGAATGCACAAGATTGGTTAAAAACCCTAATTGGACAAGAATATGCCTAGGGAGGAAGAAAATGACCTAAATATTAATTCAATGACACAAACTAAGTTATTGGATGCACAAGATTGGTTAAAAACCCTAATTGGACAAGAATAAGCCTAGGGAGGACGAAAATGACCTAATTGATCATCCAATGACACAAACACACCTATTGGATGCACAAGATTGGTTAAAAACCCTAATTGGACAAGAATATGCCTAGGGAGGACGAAAATGACCTAAATATTAATTCAATGACACAAACAAACTTATTTGAGGCACAAGATTGGTTAAAAACCCTAATTGGACAAAAATAAGCCTAGGGAGGACGAAAATGACCTAATTGATCATCCAATGACACAAACACACCTGTTGGATGCACAAGATTGGTTAAAAACCCTAATTGGACAAGAATAAGCCTAGGGAGGACGAAAATGACCTAATTGATCATCCAATGACACAAACACACCTATTGGATGCACAAGATTGGTTAAAAACCCTAATTGGACAAGAATAAGCCTAGGGAGGACGAAAATGACCTAATTGATCATCCAATGACACAAATGAACTTATTGGATGCATAAGATTGGTTAAAAACCCTAGTTGGACAAGAATATGCCTAGGGAGGACGAAAATGACCTAATTGATCATCCATTGACACAAATGAACTTATTGGATGCACAAGATTTGTTAAAAACCCTAATTGGACAAGAATAAGCCTAGGGAGGACGAAAATGACCCAATTGATCATCCAATGACACAAACACACCTATTGGATGCACAAGATTGGTTAAAAACCCTAATTGGACAAGAATATGCCTAGGGAGGACGAAAATGACTTAAATGATCATCCAATGACACAAATGTACTTATTGGATGCACAAGATTGGTTAAAAACCCTAATTGGACAAGAATAAGCCTAGGGAGGACGAAAATGACCTAATTGATCATCCAATGACACAAACACACCTATTGGATGCACAAGATTGGTTAAAAACCCTAATTGGACAAGAATAAGCATAGGGAGGACGAAAATGACCTAAATGTTAATCCAATGAAACAACTCAACTTAGTGGATGCACAAGATTGGTTAAAAACCCTAATTGGACAAGAATAAGCCCAGGGAGGACGAAAATGACCTAATTGATCATCCAATGACACAAACACACCTATTGAATGCACAAGATTGGTTAAAAATCGTAATTGGACAAGAATATGCCTAGAGAGGACGGAAATGACCTAATTGATCATCCAATGACACAAACAGACCTATTGGATACACAAGATTGGTTAAAAACCCTAATTGGACAAGAATATGCCTAGGGAGGACGAAAATGACCTAAATGTTAATCCAATGACACAAATGAACTTATTGGATGCACAAGATTGGTTAAAAACCCTAATTGGACAAGAATAAGCCTAGGGAGGACGAAAATGACCTAAATGTTAATCCAATGAAACAACTCAACTTATTGGATGCACAAGATTGGTTAAAAACCCTAATTGGACAAGAATAAGCCTAGGGAGGACGAAAATGACCTAATTGATCATCAAATGACACAAACACACCTATTGGATGCACAAGATTGGTTAAAAACCCTAATTGGACAAGAATATGCCTAGCGAGGACGAAAATGACCTAAATATTAATTCAATGACACAAACAAAGTTATTGGATGCACAAGATTGGTTAAAAACCCTAATTCGACAAGAATAAACCTAGGGAGGACGAAAATGACTTAATTGATCATCCAATGACACAAACACACCTATTGGATACACAAGATTGGTTAAAAACCCTAATTGGACAAGAATATGCCTAGGGAGGACGAAAATGACCTAAATGTTAATCCAATGACACAAATGAACTTATTGGATGCACAAGATTGGTTAAAAACCCTAATTGGACAAGAATAAGCCTAGGGAGGACGAAAATGACATAAATGTTAATCCAATGAAACAACTCAACTTATTGGATGCACAAGATTAGTTAAAAACCCTAATTGGACAAGAATAAGCCTAGGGAGGACGAAAATGACCTAATTGATCATCCAATGACACAAACACACCTATTGGATGCACAAGATTGGTTAAAAACCCTAATTGGACAACAATATGCCTAGGGAGGACGAAGATGACCTAAATATTAATTCAATGACACAAACAAACTTATCGCATGCACAAGATTGGTTAAAAACCCTAATTGGACAAGAATAAGCCTAGGGAGGACGAAAATGACCTAATTGATCATCCAATGACACAAACACACCTATTGGATGCACAAGATTGGTTAAAAACCCTAATTGGACAAGAATATTCCTAGGGAGGACGAAAATGACCTAATTGATCATCCAATGACACAAACACACCTATTGGATGCACAAGATTCGTTAAAAACCCTAATTGGACAAGAATAAGCCTAGGGAGGACGAAAATGACCTAATTGATCATCCATTGCCACAAACACACCTATTGGATGCACAAGATTGGTTAAAAACCCTAATTGGACAAGAATATGCCAAGGGAGGACGAAAATGACCTAATTGATCATCCAATGACACAAACACACCTATTGGATGCACAAGATTGGTTAAAAACACTAATTGGACAAGAATATACCTAGGGAGGACGAAAATGACCTAAACATTAATTCAATGACACAAACAAACTTATCGGATGCACAAGATTGGTTTAAAACCCTAATTGGACAAGAATATGCCTAGGGAGGACGAAAATGACCTAAATGTTAATCCAATGACACAAATGAACTTATTGGATGCACAAGATTGGTTAAAAACCCTAATTGGACAAGAATAAGCCTAGGGAGGACGAAAATGACCTAATTGATCATCCAGTGACACAAACACACCTATTGGATGCACAAGATTGGTTAAAAACCCTAATTGGACAAGAATATGCCTAGGGAGGACGAAAATGAGCTAAATATTAATTCAATGACACAAACAAAGTTATCGGATGCACAAGATTGGTTAAAAACCCTAATTGGACCAGAATATGCCTAGGGAGGACGAAAATGACCTAATTGATCATCCAATGACACAAACACGCCTATTGGAAGCACAAGATTGGTTAAAAACCCTAATTGGACAAGAATAAGCCTAGGGAGGACGAAAATGACCTAATTGATCATCCTATGACACAAACACGCCTATTGGAAGCACAAGATTGGTTAAAAACCCTAATTGGACAAGAATAAGCCTAGGGAGGACGAAAATGACCTAATTGATCATGCTATGACACAAACTCACCTATTGGATACACAAGATTGGTTAAAAACCCTAATTGGACAAGTATAAGCCTAGGGAGGACGAAAATGACCTAATTGATCATCCAATGACACAAACACACCTATTGTATTCACAAGATTCGTTAAAAACCCTAATTGGACAAGAAAAAGCCTAGGGAGGACGAAAATGACCTAATTGATCATCCATTGCCACAAACACACCTATTGGATGCACAAGATTGGTTAAAAACCCTAATTGGACAAGAATATGCCAAGGGAGGACGAAAATGACCTAATTGATCATCCAATGACACAAACACACCTATTGGATGCACAAGATTGGTTAAAAACCCTAATTGGACAAGAATATACCTAGGGAGGACGAAAATTACCTAAACATTAATTCAATGACACAAACAAACTTATCGGATGCACAAGATTGGTTTAAAACCCTAATTGGACAAGAATATGCCTAGGGAGGACGAAAATGACCTAAATGTTAATCCAATGACACAAATGAACTTATTGGATGCACAAGATTGGTTAAAAACCCTAATTGGACAAGAATAAGCCTAGGGAGGACGAAAATGACCTAATTGATCATCCA
>JBBPBR010001457.1:0-61728 GCA_037974775.1 Cicer pinnatifidum | reverse complement strand
AATATGCCTAGGGAGGACGAAAATGACCTAAATATTAATTCAATGAAACAAACAAACTTATTGGATGCACAAGATTGGTTAAAAACATTAATTGGACAAGAATAAGCCTAGGGAGGACGAAAATGACCTAATTGATCATCAAATGACACAAACACACCTATTGGATGCACAAGATTGGTTAAAAACCCTAATTGGACAAGAATATGCCTAGGGAGGACGAAAATGACCTAAATGTTAATTCAATGACACAAACAAAGTTATTGGATGCACAAGATTGGTTAAAAACCCTAATTGGACAAGAATAAGCCTAGGGAGGACAAAAATGACCTAATTGATCATCCAATGACACAAACACACCTATTGGATGCACAAGATTGGTTAAAAACCCTAATTGGACAAGAATATGCCTAGGGAGGACGAAAATGACCTAAATATTAATTCAATCACACAAACAAACTTATCGGATGCACAAGATATGTTAAAAACCCTAATTGGACAAGAATAAGCCTAGGGTGGACGAAAATGACCTAATTGATCATCCAATGAAACCGACACACCTATTGGATGCACAAGATTGGTTAAAAACCCTAATTGGACAAGAATAAGCCTAGGGAGGACGAAAATGACCTAATTGATCATCCAATGACACAAACACACCTATTGGATGCACAAGATTGGTTAAAAACCCTAATTGGACAAGAATATGCCTAGGGAGGACGGATATGACCTAAATGTTAATCCAATGACACAAATGAACTTATTGGATGTACAAGATTGGTTAAAAACCCTAATTAGACAAGAACAAGCCTAGGGAGAACGAAAATGACCTCAATGTTAATCCAATGACACAACTCAACTTATTGGATGCACAAGATTGGTTAAAAACCCTAATTGGACAAGAATAGGCCTAGGGAGGACGAAAATGACCTAATTGATCATCCAATGACACAAACACACCTATTGGATGCACAAGATTGGTTAAAAACCATAATTGGACAAGAATAAGCCTAGGGAGGACGAAAATGACCTAATTGATCATCCAATGACACAAACACCTATTGGATGCACAAGATTGGTTAAAAACCCTAACTAGACAAGAATATGCCTAGGGATGACGAAAATGACCTAATTGATCATCCAATGACACAAACACACCTATTGGATGCACAAGATTGGTTAAAAAACCCTAATTGGACAAGAATATGCCTAGGGAGGACGAATATGACCTAAATGTTAATACAATAACACAAATGAACTTATTGGATGCACAAGATTGGTTAAAAACCCTAATTGGACAAGAATAAGCCTAGGGAGGACGAAAATGACCTAATTGATCATCCAATGACACAAACACACCTATTGGATGCACAAGATTGGTTAAAAACCCTAATTGGACAAGAATATGCCTAGGGAAGACGAAAATGACCTAAATATTAATTCAATGACATAAACAAACTTATTAGATGCACAAGATTGGTAAAAAACCCTAATTGGACAAGAATAAGCCTAGGGAGAACGAAAATGACCTAATTGATCATACAATGACACAAACACACCTATTGGATGCACAAGATTGGTTAAAAACCCTAATTGGACAAGAATATGCCTACGGAGGACGAAAATGACCTAAATATTAATTCAATGACATAAACAAACTTATTGGATGCACAAGATTGGTTAAAAACCCTAATTGGACAAGAATAAGCCTAGGGAGGACGAAAATGACCTAATTGATCATCCAATGACACAAACACACCTATTGGATGCACAAGATTGGTTAAAAACCCTAATTGGACAAGAATATGCCTAGGGAAGACGAAAATGACCTAAATGTTAATCCAATGACATAAATGAACTTATTGGATGCACAAGATTGGTTAAAAACCCTAATTGGACAAGAATAAGCCTAGGGAGGACGAAAATGACCTAATTGATCATCCAATGACACAAACACACCTATTGGATGCACAAGATTGGTTAAAAACCCTAATTGGACAAGAATATGCCTAGGGAGGACGAAAATGACCTAAATATTAATTCAATGAAACAAACAAACTTATTGGATGCACAAGATTGGTTAAAAACCCTAATTGGACAAGAAAAAGCCTAGGGAGGACGAAAATGACCTAATTGATCATCAAATGACACAAACACACCTATTGGATGAACAAGATTTGTTAAAAACCCTAATTGGACAAAAATATGCCTAGCGAGGACGAAAATGACCTAAATATTAATTCAATGACACAAACAAAGTTATTGGATGCACAAGATTGGTTAAAAACCCTAATTGGACAAGAATAAGCCTAGGGAGGACGAAAATGACCTAATTGATCATCCAATGACACAAACACACCTATTGGATGCACAAGATTGGTTAAAAACCCTAATTGGACAAGAATAAGCCTAGGGAGGACGAAAATGACCTAATTGATCATCCAATGACACAAACACACCTATTGGATACACAAGATTGGTTAAAAACCCTAATTGGACAAGAATAATTCTAGGGGGGACGAAAATGACCTAAATGTTAATCCAATGAAACAACTCAACTTATTGGATGCACAAGATTGGTTAAAAACCCTAATTGGACAAGAATAAGCCTAGGGAGGACGAAAATGACCTAATTGATCATCCAATGACACAAACACACCTATTGGAAGCACAAGATTGGTTAAAAACCCTAATTGGACAAGAATATGCCTAGGGAGGACGAAAATGACCTAAATGTTAATCCAATAACACAAATGAACTTATTGAATGCACAAGATTGGTTAAAAACCCTAATTGGACAAGAATAAGCCTAGGGAGGACGAAAATGACCTAATTGATCATCCAATGACACAAACACACCTATTGGATGCACAAGATTGGTTAAAAACCCTAATTGGACAAGAATAAGCCTAGGGAGGACGAAAATGACCTAATTTATCATTCAATGACACAAACACAGCTATTGGATGCACAAGATTGGTTAAAAACCCTAATTGGACAAGAATATGCCTAGGGAGGACGAAAATGACCTAAATATTAATTCAATGACACAAACAAAGTTATTGGATGCACAAGATTGGTTAAAAACCCTAATTGGACAAGAATAAGCCTAGGGAGGACGAAAATGACCTAATTGATCATCCAATGACACAAACACACCTATTGGATGCACAAGATTGGTTAAAAACCCTAATTGGACAAGAATATGCCTAGGGAGGACGAAAATGACCTAAATATTAATTCAATGACACAAACAAAGTTATTGGATGCACAAGATTGGTGAAAAACCCTAATTGGACAAGAATAAGCCTAGGGGGAACGAAAATGACCTAATTGATCATCCAATGACACAAACACACCTATTGGATGCACAAGATTGGTTAAAAACCCTAATTGGACAAGAATATGCCTAGGGAGGACGAAAATGACCTAAATATTAATTCAATGACACAAACAAAGTTATTGGATGCACAAGATTGGTTAAAAACCCTAATTGGACAAGAATAAGCCTAGGGAGGACGAAAATGACCTAATTGATCATCCAATGACACAAACACACCTATTGGATGCACAAGATTGGTTAAAAACCCTAATTGGACAAGAATATGCCTAATGAGGACGAAAATGACCTAAATATTAATTCAACGACACAAACAAAGTTATTGGATGCACAAGATTGGTTAAAAACCCTAATTGGACAAGAATAAGCCTAGGGAGGACGAAAATGACCTAATTGATCATCCAATGACACAAACACACCTATTGGATGCACAAGATTGGTTAAAAACCCTAATTGGACAAGAATATGCCTAGGGAGGACGAAAATGACCAAAATATTAATTTAATGACATAAACAAACTTATTGGATGCACAAGATTGGTTAAAAACCCTAATTGGACAAGAATAAGCCTAGGGAGGACGAAAATGACCTAATTGATCATCCAATGACACAAACACACCTATTGGATGCACAAGATTGGTTAAAAACCCTAATTGGACAAGAATATGCCTAGGGAGGACGAAAATGACCTAAATGTTAATCCAATGACACAAATAAACATATTGGATGCACAAGATTGGTTTAAAACCCTAATTGGACAAGAATAAGCCTTCGAAGAACGAAAATGACCTAATTGATCATTCAATGACACAAACACACCTATTGGATGCACAAGACTGGTTAAAAACCCTAATTATACAAGAATATGCCTAGGAAGGACGAAAATAACCTAATTGATCATCCAATGACACAAACACACCTATTGGATGCACAAGATTGGTTAAAAACCCTAATTGGACAAGAATAAGCCTAGGGAGGACGAAAATGACCTAATTGATCATCCAATGACACAAACACACCTATTGGATGCACAAGATTGGTTAAAAACCCTAATTGGACAAGAATAAGCCTAGGGAGGACGAAAATGACCTAATTGATCATCCAATGACACAAACACACCTATTGGATGCACAAAATTGGTTAAAAACCGTAGTTGGACAAGAAGATGCCTAGGGAGGACGAAATTTACCTAATTGATCATCCAATGACACAAATGAACTTATTGGATGCACAAGATTTGTTAAAAACCCTAATTGGACAAGAATAAGCCTAGGGAGGACGAAAATGACCTAATTGATCATCCAATGACACAAACACACCTATTGGATGCACAAGATTGGTTAAAAACCCTAATTGGACAAGAATAAGCCTAGGGAGGACAAAAATGACCTAAATGATCATCCAATGACACAAACACACCTATTGGATGCACAAGATTTGTTAAAAACCCTAATTGGACAAGAATAAGCCTAGGGAGGACGAAAATGACCTAATTGATCATCCAATGACACAAACACACCTATTGGATGCACAACATTCATTAAAAACCCTAATTGGACAAGAATATGCCTAGGGAGGACAAAAATGACCTAATTGATCATCCAATGACACAAACACACCTATTGGATGCAGAAGATTCGTTAAAGACCCTAATTGGACAAGAATATTCCTAGGAAGGACGAAAATGACCTAATTGATCATCCAATGACACAAACACACCTATTGGATGCACAAGATTGGTTAAAAACCCTAATTGGACAAGAATATGCCTAGGGAGGACGAAAATGACCTAAATATTAATTCAATGAAACAAACAAACTTATTGGATGCACAAGATTGGTTAAAAACATTAATTGGACAAGAATAAGCCTAGGGAGGACGAAAATGACCTAATTGATCATCAAATGACACAAACACACCTATTGGATGCACAAGATTGGTTAAAAACCCTAATTGGACAAGAATATGCCTAGGGAGGACGAAAATGACCTAAATGTTAATTCAATGACACAAACAAAGTTATTGGGTGCACAAGATTGGTCAAAAACCCTAATTGGACAAGAATAAGCCTAGGGAGGACGAAAATGACCTAATTGATCATCCAATGACACAAACACACCTATTGGATGCACAAGATTGGTTAAAAACCCTAATTGGACAAGAATAAGCCTAGGGGGGACGAAAATGACCTAAATGTTAATCCAATGAAACAACTCAACTTATTGGATGCACAAGATTGGTTAAACCCCCTAATTGGACAAGAATAAGCCTAGGGAGGACGAAAATGACCTAATTGATCATCCAAATACACAAACACACCTATTGGACACACAAGATTGGTTAAAAACCCTAATTGGACAAGAATATGCCTAGGGAGGACGAAAATGACCTAAATGTTAATCCAATGTCACAAATGATCTTATTGGATGCACAAGATTGGTTAAAAACCCTCATTGGACAAGAATAAGCCTACGGTGGACGAAAATGACCTAAATGTTAATCCAATGAAACAACTCAACTTATTGGATGCACAAGATTGGTTAAAAACCCTAATTGGACAAGAATAAGCTTAGGGAGGACGAAAATGACCTAATTGATCATCCAATGACACAAACACACCTATTGGATGCAAAAGATTGGTTAAAAACCCTAATTGGACAAGAATATGCCTAGGGAGGACGAAAATGACCTAAATATTAATTCAATGAAACAAACAAACTTATTGGATGCACAAGATTGGTTAAAAACCCTAATTGGACAAGAATAAGCCTAGGGAGAACGAAAATGACCTAATTGATCATCCAATGACACAAACACACCTATTGGATGCACAAGATTGGTTAACAACCCTAATTGGACAACAATATGCCTAGGGAGGACGAAAATGACCTAAATATTAATTCAATGAAACAAACAAACTTATTGGATGCTCAAGATTGGTTAAAAACCCTAATTGGACAAGAATAAGCCTAGGGAGGACAAAAATGACCTAATTGATCATCCAATGACACAAACACACTTATTGGATGCACAAGATTGGTTAAAAAGCCTAATTGGACAAGAATATGCCTAGGGAGGACGAAAATGACCTAATTGATCATCCAATGACACAAACACGCCTATTGGAAGCACAAGATTGGTTAAAAACCCTAATTGGACAAGAATAAGCCTAGGGAGGACGAAAATGACCTAATTGATCATCCTATGACACAAACTCACCTATTGGATACACAAGATTGGTTAAAAACCCTAATTGGACAAGAATAAGCCTACGGAGGACGAAAATTACCTAATTGATCATCCAATGACACAAACACACCTATTGGATGCACAAGATTCGTTAAAAACCCTAATTGGACAAGAATAAGCCTAGGGAGGACGAAAATGACCTAATTGATCATCCATTGCCACAAACACACCTATTGGATGCACAAGATTGGTTAAAAACCCTAATTGGACAAGAATATGCCAAGGGAGGACGAAAATGACCTAATTGATCATCCAATGACACAAACACACCTATTGGATGCACAAGATTGGTTAAAAACACTAATTGGACAAGAATATACCTAGGGAGGACGAAAATGACCTAAACATTAATTCAATGACACAAACAAACTTATCGGATGCACAAGATTGGTTTAAAACCCTAATTGGACAAGAATATGCCTAGGGAGGACGAAAATGACCTAAATGTTAATCCAATGACACAAATGAACTTATTGGATGCACAAGATTGGTTAAAAACCCTAATTGGACAAGAATAAGCCTAGGGAGGACGAAAATGACCTAATTGATCATCCAGTGACACAAACACACCTATTGGATGCACAAGATTGGTTAAAAACCCTAATTGGACAAGAATATGCCTAGGGAGGACGAAAATGACCTAATTGATCATCCAATGACACAAGCAAACCAATTGGATGAACAAGATTGGTTAAAAACCCTAATTGGACAAGAATAAGCCTAGGGAGGACGAAAATGACCTAATTGATCATCCAATGACACAAACACACCTATTGGATGCACAAGATTGGTTAAAAACCCTAATTGGACAAGAATATGCCTAGGGAGGACGAAAATGACCTAAATATTAATTCAATGACACAAACAAACTTATCGGATGCACAAGATTGGTAAAAAACCTTAATTGGACAAGAATAAGCCTAGGGAGGACGAAAATGACCTAATTGATCATCCAATGACACAAACACACCTATTGGATGCACAAGATTGGTTAAAAACCCTAATTGGACAAGAATAAACCTAGGGAGGACGAAAATGACCTAAATATTAATTCAATGACACAAACAAACTTATCGGATGCACAAGATTGGTTAAAAACCCTAATTGGACAAGAATAAACCTAGGGAGGACGAAAATGACCTAATTGATCATCCAATGACACAAACACACCTATTAGATGCACAAGATTGGTTAAAAACCCTAATTGGACAAGAATAAGCCTAGGGAGGACGAAAATGACCTAATTGATCATCCAATGACACAAACACACCTATTGGATGCACAAGATTGGTTAAAAACCCTAATTGGACAAGAATATGCCTAGGGAGGACGAAAATGACCTAATTGATCATCCAATGACACAAACAAACCAATTGGATGAACAAGATTGGTTAAAAATCCTAATTGGACAAGAATAAGCCTAGGGAGGACGAAAATGACCTAATTGATCATCCAATGACACAAACACACCTATTGGATGCACAAGATTGGTTAAAAACCCTAATTGGACAAGAATATGCCTAGGGAGGACGAAAATGACCTAATTGATCATCCAATGACACAAATGACCTTATTGGATGAACAAGATTTGTTAAAAACCCTAATTAGACAAGAATAATCCTAGGGATGACGAAAATGACCTAAATGTTAATCCAATGACACAACACACCTATTGGATGCACAAGATTGGTTAAAAACCCTAATTGGACAAGAATATGCCTAGGGAGGACGAAAATGACCTAATTAATCATCCAATGACACAAACACACCTATTGGATGCACAAGATTGGTTAAAAACCAAAATTGGACAAGAATAAGCCTAGGGAGGACGAAAATGACCTAATTGATCATCCATTGCCACAAACACAGCTATTGGATACACAAGATTGATTAAAAACCCTAATTGGACAAGAATAAACCTAGGGATGACGAAAATGAGCTAAATGTTAATCCAATGACACAACTCAACTTATTGGATGCACAAGATTGGTTAAAAACCCTAATTGGACAAGAATAAGCCTAGGGAGGACGAAAATGACCTAATTGATCATCCAATGACACAAACACACCTATTGGATGCACAAGATTGGTTAAAAACCCTAATTGGACAAGAATATGCCTAGGGAGGACGAAAATGACCTAATTGATCATCCAATGACACAAACACACCTCCTGGATGCACAAGATTGGTTAAAAACCCTAATTGGACAAGAATAAGCCTAGGGAGGACGAAAATGACCTAATTGATCATCCAATGACACAAACACACCTATTGGATGCACAAGATTGGTTAAAAACCCTAATTGGACAAGAATAAGCCTAGGGAGGACGAAAATGACCTAATTGATCATCCATTGCCACAAACACACCTATTGGACGCACAAAATTGGTTAAAAACCCTAATTGGACAAGAATATGCCTAGGGAGGACGAAAATGACCTAATTGATCATCCAATGACAGAAACACACCTATTGGATGCACAAGATTGGTTAAAAACCCTAATTGGACAAGAATATGCCTAGGGAGGACGAAAATGACCTAAATATTAATTCAATGAAACAAACAAACTTATTGGATGCACAAGATTGGTTAAAAACCCTAATTGGACAAGAATAAGCCTAGGGAGGACGAAAATGACCTAATTGATCATCCAATGACACAAACATACCTATTGGATGCACAAGATTGGTTAAAAACCCTAATTGGACAAGAATAAGCCTAGGAAGGACGAAAATGACCTAATTGATCATCCAATGACACAAACACACCAATTGGATGCACAAGATTGGTTAAAAACCCTAATTGGACAAGAATAAGCCTGGGGAGAACGAAAATGACCTAATTGATCATCCAATGACACAAACACACCTATTGGATGCACAAGATTGGTTAAAAACCCTAATTGGACAAGAATAAGCCTAGGGGGGACGAAAATGACCTAACTGTTAATCCAATGAAACAACTCAACTTATTGGATGCACAAGATTTGTTAAAAACCTTAATTGGACAAGAATAAGCCTAGGGAGGATGAAAATGACCTAATTGATCATCCAATGACACAAACACACCTATTGGATGCACAAGATTGGTTAAAAACCCTAATTGGACAAGAATATGCCTAGGGAGGACGAAAATGACCTAAATATTAATTCAGTGAAACAAACAAACTTATTGGATGCACAAGATTGGTTAAAAACCCTAATTGGACAAGAATAAGCCTAGGGAGGACGAAAATGACCTAATTGATCAACCAATGACACAAACACACCTATTGGATACACAAGATTGGTTAAAAACCCTAATTGGACAAGAATATGCCTAGGGAGGACGAAAATGACCTAAATGTTAATCCAATGACACAAATGAACTTATTGGATGCACAAGATTGGTTAAAAACCATAATTGGACAATAATAAGCCTAGGGAGGACGAAAATGACCTAATTGATCATCCAATGACACAAACACACCTATTGTATGCACAAGATTGGTTAAAAACCCTAATTGGACAAGAATAAGCATAGGGAGGACGAAAATGACCTAATTGATCATCGAATGACACAAACACACCTATTGGATACACAAGATTGGTTAAAAACCCTAATTGGACAAGAATAAGCCTAGGGAGGACGAAAATGACCTAATTGATCATCCAATGACACAAACACGCCTATTGGATAAACAAGATTGGTTAAAAACCCTAATTGGACAAGAATATGCCTAGGGAGGACGAAAATGACCTAAATGTTAATCCAATGACACAAATGAACTTATTGGATGCACAAGTTAGTTAAAAACCCTAATTGGACAAGAATAAGCCTAGGGTGGACGAAAATGCTCAAATGGTAATCCAATGACACAACTCAACTTATTGGATGCACAAGATTGGTTAAAAACCCTAATTGGACAAGAATAAGCCTAGGGAGGACGAAAATGACCTAATTGATCATCCAATTACACAAACGCACCTATTGGATGCACAAGATTCGTTAAAAATCTAAATTGGACAAGAATATGCCTAGGAAGGACGAAAATGACCTAATTGATCATCCAATGACACAAACACACCAATTGGATGCACAAGATTGGTTAAAAACCCTAATTAATTAAGAATATGCCTAGGGAGGTCGAAAATGACCTAAATATTAATTCAATGAAACAAACAAACTTATTGGATGCACAAGATTGGTTAAAAACCCTAATTGGACAAGAATAAGCCTAGGGAGGACGAAAATGACCTAATTGATCATCCAATGACACAAACAAACCTATTGGATGCACAAGATTCGTTAAAAACCCTAATTGGACAAGAATATGCCTAGGGAGGATGAAAATGATCTAGTTGATCATCCAATGACACAAACACACCTATGGGATGCACAAGATTGGTTAAAAACGCTAATTGGACAAGAATATGCCTAGGGAGGACGAAAATGACCTAAATATTAATTCAATGAAACAAACAAACTTATTGGATGCACAAGATTGGTTAAAAACCCTAATTGGACAAGAATAAGCCTAGGGAGGACGAAAATGACTTAATTGATCATCCAATGACACAAACACACCTATTGGATGCACAAGATTGGTTAAAAACCCTAATTGGGCAAGAATAAGCCTAGGGAGGACGAAAATGACCTAATTGATCATCCATTGCCACAAACACACCTATTGGATGCACAAGATTGGTTAAAAACCCTAATTGGACAAGAATATGCCAAGGGAGGACGAAAATGACCTAATTGATCATCCAATGACACAAACACACCTATTGGATGCACAAGATTGGTTAAAAACCCTAATTGGACAAGAATATACCTAGGGAGGACGAAAATGACCTAAACATTAATTCAATGACACAAACAAACTTATCGGATGCAGAAGATTGGTTAAAAACCCTAATTGGACAAGAATATGCCTAGGGAGGACGAAAATGACCTAAATGTTAATCCAATGATACAAATGAACTTATTGGATGCACAAGATTGGTTAAAAACCCTAATTGGACAAGAATAAGCCTAGGGAGGAGGAAAATGACCTAATTGATCATCCAGTGACACAAACACACCTATTGGATGCACAAGATTGGTTAAAAACCCTAATTGGACAAGAATATGCCTAGGGAGGACGAAAATGACCTAAATATTAATTCAATGACACAAACAAAGTTATTGGATGCACAAGATTGGTTAAAAACCCTAATTGGACAAGAATATGCCTAGGGAGGATTGAAATGACCTAAATATTAATTCAATGAAACAAACAAACTTATTGGATGCACAAGATTGGTTAAAAACCCTAATTGGACAAGAATAAGCCTAGGGAGGACGAAAATGACCTAATTGATCATCCAATGACACAAACACACCTATTGGATGCACAAGATTGGTTAAAAACCCTAATTGGACAAGAATATGCCTAGGGAGGACGAAAATGACCTAAATATTAATTCAAGGAAACAAACAAACTTATTGGATGCACAAGATTGGTTAAAAACATTAATTGGACAAGAATAAGCCTAGGGAGGACGAAAATGACCTAATTGATCATCAAATGACACAAACACACCTATTGGATGCACAAGATTGGTTAAAAACCCTAATTGGACAAGAATATGCCTAGGGAGGACGAAAATGACCTAAATGTTAATTCAATGACACAAACAAAGTTATTGGATGCACAAGATTGGTTAAAAACCCTAATTGGACAAGAATAAGCCTAGGGAGGACAAAAATGACCTAATTGATCATCCAATGACACAAACACACCTATTGGATGCACAAGATTGGTTAAAAACCCTAATTGGACAAGAATATGCCTAGGGAGGACGAAAATGACCTAAATATTAATTCAATCACACAAACAAACTTATCGGATGCACAAGATATGTTAAAAACCCTAATTGGACAAGAATAAGCCTAGGGTGGACGAAAATGACCTAATTGATCATCCAATGAAACCGACACACCTATTGGATGCACAAGATTGGTTAAAAACCCTAATTGGACAAGAATAAGCCTAGGGAGGACGAAAATGACCTAATTGATCATCCAATGACACAAACACACCTATTGGATGCACAAGATTGGTTAAAAACCCTAATTGGACAAGAATATGCCTAGGGAGGACGGATATGACCTAAATGTTAATCCAATGACACAAATGAACTTATTGGATGTACAAGATTGGTTAAAAACCCTAATTAGACAAGAACAAGCCTAGGGAGAACGAAAATGACCTCAATGTTAATCCAATGACACAACTCAACTTATTGGATGCACAAGATTGGTTAAAAACCCTAATTGGACAAGAATAGGCCTAGGGAGGACGAAAATGACCTAATTGATCATCCAATGACACAAACACACCTATTGGATGCACAAGATTGGTTAAAAACCATAATTGGACAAGAATAAGCCTAGGGAGGACGAAAATGACCTAATTGATCATCCAATGACACAAACACCTATTGGATGCACAAGATTGGTTAAAAACCCTAACTAGACAAGAATATGCCTAGGGATGACGAAAATGACCTAATTGATCATCCAATGACACAAACACACCTATTGGATGCACAAGATTGGTTAAAAAACCCTAATTGGACAAGAATATGCCTAGGGAGGACGAATATGACCTAAATGTTAATACAATAACACAAATGAACTTATTGGATGCACAAGATTGGTTAAAAACCCTAATTGGACAAGAATAAGCCTAGGGAGGACGAAAATGACCTAATTGATCATCCAATGACACAAACACACCTATTGGATGCACAAGATTGGTTAAAAACCCTAACTGGACAAGAATATGCCTAGGGAGGACGAAAATGACCTAATTGATCATCCAATGACACAAACACACCTATTGGATGCACAAGATTGGTTAAAAACACTAATTGGACAAGAATAAGCCTAGAGAGGACGAAAATGACCTAATTGATCATCCAATGACACAAACACTTCTATTGGATGCACAAGATTGGTTGAAAACCCTAATTGGACAAGAATAAGCCTGGGGAGGAAGAAAATGACCTAATTTATTATCCAATGACAAAAACACACATATTGGATGCACAAGATTGGTTAAAAACCCTAATTGGACAAGAATAAGCCTATGGAGGACGAAAATGACCAAATTGATCATCCAATGACACAAACACACCTATTGGGTGCACAAGATTGATTAAAAACCCTAATTGGACAAGAATATGCCTAGGGAGGACGAAAATGACCTAAATATTAATTCAATGACACAAACAAAGTTATTGGATGCACAAGATTGGTTAAAAACCCTAATTGGACAAGAATAAGCCTAGGGAGGACGAAAATGACCTAATTGATCATCCAATGACACAAACACACCTATTGGATGCACAAGATTGGTTAAAAACCCTAATTGGACAACAATATGCCTAGGGAGGACGAATATGACCTAAATGTTAATCCAATAACACAAATGAACTTATTCGATGCACAAGATGGGTTAAAAACCCTAATTGGACAAGAATATGCCTAGGGAGAACGAAAATGACCTAAATGTTAATCCAATGACACAACTCAACTTATTGGATGCACAAGATTGGTTAAAAACCCTAATTGGACAAGAATAAGCCTAGGGAGGACGAAAATGACCTAATTGATCATCCAATGACACAAACACACCTATTGGATGCACAAGATTGGTTAAAAACCCTAATTGGACAAGAATATGCCTAGGGAGGACGAAAATGACCTAAATATTAATTCAATGACACAAACAAAGTTATTGGATGCACAAGATTGGTTAAAAACCCTAATTGGACAAGAATAAGCCTAGGGAGGACGAAAATGACCTAATTAACCATCCAATGACACAAACACACCTATTGGATGCACAAGATTAGTTAAAAACCCTAATTGGACAAGAATATGCCTAGGGAGAACACAAATGACCTAAATGTTAATCCAATGACACAACTCAACTTATTGGATGCACAAGATTGGTTAAAAACCCTAATTGGACAAGAATAAGCCTAGGGAGGACGAAAATGACCTAATTGATCATCCAATGACACAAACACACCTATTGGATGCACAAGATTGGTTAAAAATCCTAATTGGACAAGAAAAAGCCTAGGGAGGACGAAAATGACCTAATTGATCATCCAATGACACAAACACACCTATTAGATGCACAAGATTGGTTAAAAACCCTAATTGGACAAGAATATGCCTAGGGAGGACGAAAATGACCTAAATATTAATTCAATGACACAAACAAAGTTATTGGATGCACAAGATTGGTTAAAAACCCTAATTGGACAAGAATAAGCCTAGGGCGGACAAAAATGACCTAATTGATCATCCAATGACACAAACACACCTATTGGATGCACAAGATTGGTTAAAAACCCTAATTGGACAAGAATATGCCTAGGGAGGACGAAAATGACCTAAATATTAATTCAATGAAACAAAGAAACTTATTGGATGCACAAGATTGGTTAAAAACCCTAATTGGACAAGAATAAGCCTAGGGAGGACGAAAATAACCTAATTGATCATCCAATGACACAAACACACCTATTGGATGCACAAGATTGGTTAAAAACCCTAACTGGACAAGAATATGCCTAGGGAGGACGAAAATGACCTAAATGTTAATCCAATGACACAAATGAACTTATTGGATGCACAAGATTGGTTAAAAACCCTAATTGATCATCCAATGAAAAAAACACACCTATTGGATGCACAAGATTGGTTAAAAACCCTAATTGGACAAGAATAAGCCTAGGGAGGACGAAAATGACCTAAATGTCAATCCAATGACACAACTCAACTTATTGGATGCACAAGATTGGTTAAAAATCCTAATTGGACAAGAATAAGCCTATGGAGGACGCAAATGACCTAATTGATCATCCAATGACACAAACACACCTATTGGATGCACAAGATTGGTTAAAAACCCTAATTGGACAAGAATATGCGTAGGGAGGAGGAAAATAACCTAAATATTAATTCAATGACACAAACAAAGTTATTGGATGCACAAGATTGGTTAAAAACCCTAATTGGACAAGAATAAGCCTAGGGAGGACGAAAATGACCTAATTGATCATCCAATGACACAAACACACCTATTGGATGCACAAGATTGGTTAAAAACCCTAATTGGACAAGAATATGCCTAGGGAGGACGAAAATGACCTCATTGATCATCCAATGACACAAATGAACTTATTGGATGCACAAGATTAGTTAAAAACCATAATTGGACAGGAATAAGCCTAAGGAGGACGAAAATAACCTAATTGATCATCCAATGACACAAATACAGCTATTGGATGCATAAGATTGGTTAAAAACCCTAATTGGACAAGAATATGCCTAGGGAGGACGAAAATGACCTAAATGTTAATCCAATGACACAAATGAACTTATTGGATGCACAAGATTGGTTAAAAACCCTAATTGGACAAGAATAAGCCTAGGGAGGACGAAAATGACCTAATTGATCATCCAATGACACAAACACACCTATTGGATGCACAAGATTGGTTAAAAACCCTAATTGGAAAAGAATTTGCCTTGGGAGGACGAAAATGACCTAAATGTTAATCCAATGACACAAATGAACTTATTGGATGCACAAGATTGGTTAAAAACCCTAATTGGACAAGAATAAGCCTAGGGAGGACGAAAATGACCTAATTGATCATCCAATGACAAAAACAAACCTATTGGATGCACAAGATTGGTTAAAAACCCTAATTGACCAAGAATAAGCCAAGGGAGGAAGAAAATGACCTAATTGATCATCCAATGACACAAACACACCTATTGGATGCACAAGATTGGTTAAAAACCCTAATTGGACAAGAATAAGCCTAGGGAGGAAAAAATGACCTAATTGATCATCCAATGACACAAACACACCTATTGGATGCACAAGATTGGTTAAAAACCCTAATTGAACAAGAATATGCCTAAGGAGGACGAAAATGACCTAAATGTTAATCCAATGACACAAATGAACTTATTGGATGCACAAGATTGGTTAAAAACCCTAATTGGACAAGAATAAGCCTAGGGAGGACGAAAATGACCTAATTGATCATCCAATGACACAAACACACCTATTGGATGCACAAGATTGGTTAAAAACCCTAATTGGACAAGAATAAGCCTAGGGAGGAAGAAAATTACCTAATTGATCATCCAATGACACAAACACACCTATTGGATGCACAAGATTGGTTAAAAACCCTAATTGGACAAGAAGAAGCCTAGGGAGGACGAAAATGACCAAATTGATCATCCAATGACACAAACAAACCTATTGGATGCACAAGATTGGTTAAAAACCCTAATTGAACAAGAATAAGCCTAGGGAGGACGAAAATGACCTAATTGATCATCCAATGACACAAACACACCTATTGGATGCACAAGATTGGTTAAAAACCCTAATTGGACAAGTATAAGCCTAGGGAGGATCAAAATGACGTAATTGATCATCCAATGACACAAACACACCTATTGGATGCACAAGATTGGTTAAAAACCCTAATTGGACAAGAATAAGCCTAGGGAGGAAGAAAATGACCTAATTCATCATCCAATGACACAAACACACCTATTGGATGCACAAGATTGGTTAAAAACCCTAATTGGACAAGAATAAGCCTAGGGAGGAAGAAAATGACATAAGTGATCATCCAGTGACACAAACACTCCTATTGGATGCACAAGATTGGTTAAAAACCCTAATTTAACAAGAATAAGCCTAGGGAGGACGAAAATGACTTTATTGATCATCCAATGATACAAACACACCTATTGGATGCACAAGATTGGTCAAAAACCCTAATTGGATAAGAATATGACTAGGGAGGACGAAAATGACCTAAATGTTAATCCAATGACACAAATGAACCTATTGGATGCACAAGATTGGTTAAAAACCCTAATTGGACAAGAATAAGCCTAGGGAGGAAGAATATGACCTAATTGATCATCCAATGACACAAACACACCAATTGGATGCACAAGATTGGCTAGAAACCCTAATTGGACAAGAATAAGCCTAGGGAGGAAGAATATGACCTAATTGATCATCCAATGACACAAACACACCTATTGGATGCACAAGATTGGTTAGAAACCCTAATTGAACAAGAATATACCTAAGGAGGACGAAAATAACCTAAATGTTAATCCAATGACACAAATGAACTTATTGGATGCACAAGATTGGTTAAAAACCCTAATTGGACAAGAATAAGCCTAGGGAGGACGAAAATGACCTAATTGATCATCCAATGACACAAACACACCTATTGGATGCACAAGATTGGTTAAAAACCCTATTGGACAATAATATGCCTAGGGAGGACGAAAATGACCTAATTGATCATCCAATGACACAAACACACCTATTGGATGCACAAGATCGGTTAAAAACCCTAATTGGACAAGAATAAGCCTAGGGAGGATGAAAATGACCTAATTGATCATCGAATGACACAAACACACCTATTGGATGCACAAGATTGGTTAAAAACCCTAATTGGACAAGAATATGCCTAGGGAGGACGAAAATGACCTAAATGTTAATTCAATGACACAAACAAAGTTATTGGATGCACAAGATTGGTTAAAAACCCTAATTGGACAAGAATAAGCCTAGGGAGGACGAAAATGACCTAATTGATCGTCCAATGACACAAACACACCTATTGGATGTACAAGATTGGTTAAAAACCCTAATTGGACAAGAATAAGCCTAGGGGGGACGAAAATGACCTAAATGTTAATCCAATGAAACAACTCAACTTATTGGATGCACAAGATTGGTTAAAACCCCTAATTGGACAAGAATAAGCCTAGGGAGGACGAAAATGACCTAATTGATCATCCAATGACACAAACACAGCTATTGGACACACAAGATTGGTTAAAAACCCTAATTGGACAAGAATATGCCTAGGGAGGACGAAAATGACCTAAATGTTAATCCAATGTCACAAATGATCTTATTGGATGCACAAGATTGGGAAAAAACCCTAATTGGACAAGAATAAGCCTATGGTGGACGAAAATGACCTAAATGTTAATCCAATGAAACAACTCAACTTATTGGATGCACAAGATTGGTTAAAAACCCTAATTGGACAAGAATAAGCTTAGGGAGGACGAAAATGACCTAATTGATCATCCAATGACACAAACACACCTATTGGATGCAAAAGATTGGTTAAAAACCCTAACTGGACAAGAATATGCCTAGGGAGGACGAAAATGACCTAAATATTAATTCAATGAAACAAACAAACTTATTGGATGCACAAGATTGGTTAAAAACCCTAATTGGACAAGAATAAGCCTAGGGAGAACGAAAATGACCTAATTGATCATCCAATGACACAAACACACCTATTGGATGCACAAGATTGGTTAAAAACCCTAATTGGACAAGAATATGCCTAGGGAGGACGAAAATGACCTAAATATTAATTCAATGAAACAAACAAACTTATTGGATGCACAAGATTGGTTAAAAACCCTAATTGGACAAGAATAAGCTTAGGGAGGACGAAAATGACCTAATTGATCATCAAATAACACAAACACACCTATTGGATGCACAAGATTGGTTAAAAACCCTAATTGGACAAGAATATGCCTAGGGAGGACGAAAATGACCTAAATGTTAATTCAATGACACAACCAAAGTTATTGGATGCACAAGATTGGTTAAAAACCCTAATTGGACAAGAATAAGCCTAGGGAGGACGAAAATGACCTAGTTGATCATCCAATGACACAAACACACCTATTGGATGCACAAGATTGGTTAAAAACCCTAATTGGACAAGAATATGCCTAGGGAGGACGAAAATGACCTAAATATTAATTCAATGAAACAAACAAACTTATTGTATGCACAAGATTGGTTAAAAACCCTAATTGGACAAGTATATGCCTAGGGAGGACGAAAATGACCTAATTGATCATCCAATGACACAAACACACCTATTGGGTGCACAAGATTGGTTAAAAACCCTAATTGGACAAGAATAAGCCTAGGGAGGACGAAAATGACTTAATTGATCATCCAATGACACAAACACACCTATTGGATAAACAAGATTGGTTAAAAACCCTAATTGGACAAGAATATGCCTAGGGAGGACGAAAATGACCTAAATGTTAATCCAATGACACAAATGTACTTATTGGATGCACAAGATTAGTTAAAAACCCTAATTGGACAAGAATAAGCCTAGGGTGGACGAAAATGACCTAAATGTTAAACCAATGACACAACTCAACTTATTGGATGCACAAGATTGGTTAAAAACCCTAATTGGACAAGAATAAGCCTAGGGAGGACGACAATGACCTAATTGATCATCCAATTACACAAACACACCTATTAGATGCACAAGATTCGTTAAAAATCCAAATTGGACAAGAATATGCCTAGGGAGGACGAAAATGACCTAATTGATCATCCAATGACACAAACACACCTATTGGATGCACAAGATTGGTTAAAAACCCTAATTGGTTAAGAATATGCCTAGGGAGGTCGAAAATGACCTAAATATTAATTCAATGAAACAAACAAACTTATTGGATGCACAAGATTGGTTAAAAACCCTAATTGGACAAGAATAAGCCTAGGGAGGACGAAAATGACCTAATTGATCATCCAATGACACAAACACACCTATTGGAAGCACAAGGTTGGTTAAAAACCCTAATTGGACAAGAATATGCCTAGGTAGGACGAAAATGACCTAACTGTTAATCCAATGACACAAATGAACTTATTGGATGCACAAGATTGGTTAAAAACCCTAATTGGACAAGAATAAGCCTAGGGAGGACGAAAATGACCTAATTGATCATCCAATGACACAAACACACCTATTGGATGCACAAGATTGGTTAAAAACCCTAATTGGACAAGAATATGCCTAGGGAGGACGAAAATGACCTAAATATTAATCCAATGACACAAACAAAGTTATTGGATGGACAAGATTGGTTAAAAACCCTAATTGGACAACAATAAGCCTAGGGAGGACGAAAATGACCTAATTGATCATCCAATGACACAAACACACCTATTGGAAGCACAAGATTGGTTAAAAACCCTATTTGGACAAGAATATGCCTAGGGAGGACGAAAATTGCCTAATTGATCATCCAATGACACAAATGAACTTATTGGATGCACAAGATTGGTTAAAAACCCTAATTGGACAAGAATAAGCATAGAAAGGACGAAAATGACCTAATTGATCATCCAATGACACAACCACACCTATTGGATGCACAAGATTGGTTAAAAACCCTAATTGGACAAGAATAAGCCTAGGGAGGACGAAAATGACCTAATTGATCATCCAATGACACAAACAAACCTATTGGATGCACAAGATTGGTTAAAAACTCTAATTGGACAAGAATATGCCTAGGGAGGACGAAAATGACCTAATTGATCATCCAATGAAACAAACACACCTATTGGATGCACAAGATTGGTTAAAAACCCAAATTGGACAAGAATAAGCCTAGGGAGGACGAAAATGACCTAATTGATCATCCAATGACACAAACACACCTATTGGATGCACAAGATTGGTTAAAAACCCTAATTGGACAAGAATATGCCTAGGGAGGACGAAAATGACCTAATTGATCATCCAATGACACAAACACACCTATTGGATGCACAAGATTGGTTAAAAACCCTAACTTGACAAGAATATGCCTAGGGAGGACGAAAATGACCTAATTGATCATCCAATGACACAAACACACCTATTGGATGCACAAGATTGGTTAAAAACCCTAATTTGACAAGAATATGCCTAGGGAGGACGAATATGACCTAAATGTTAATCCAATAACTCAAATGAACTTATTGGATGCACAAGATTTGTTAAAAACCCAAATTGGACAAGAATAATCCTAGGGAGAACGAAAATGACCTAAATGTTAATCCAATGACACAACTCAACTTATTGGATGCACAAGATTGGTTAAAAACCCTAATTGGACAAGAATAAGCCTAGGGAGGACGAAAATGACCTAATTGATCATCCAATGACACAAACACACCTATTGGATGCACAAGATTGGTTAAAAACCCTAATTGGACAAGAATATGCCTAGGGAGGACGAAAATGACCTAAATATTAATTCAATGACACAAACAAAGTTATTGGATGCACAAGATTGGTTAAAAACCCTAATTGGACAAGAATATGTCTAAGGAGGACGAAAATGACCTAAATGTTAATCCAATGACACAAATGAACTTATGGGATGCACAACATTGGTTAAAAACCCTAATTGGACAAGAGTAAGCCTAGGAACGACGAAAATAACCTAATTGATCATCCAATGACACAAATACACCTATTGGATGCACAAGATTGGTTAAAAACCCTAATTGGACAAGAATATGCCTAGGGAGGACGAAAATGACCTAATTGATCATCCAATGACACAAATGAACTTATTGGATGCACAAGATTTGTTAAAAACCCTAATTGGACAAGAATAAGCCTAGGGAGGACGAAAATGACCTAATTGATCATCCAATGACACAAACACACCTATTGGATGCACAAGATTGGTTAAAAACCCTAATTGGACAAGAATATGCCTAGGGAGGACGAAAATGACCTAAATATTAATTCAATGACACAAGCAAAGTTATTGGATGCACAAGATTGGTTAAAAACCCTAATTGGACAAGAATAAGTCTAGGGAGGACGAAAATGACCTAATTGATCATCCAATGACACAAACACACCTATTGGATGCACAAGATTGGTTAAAAACCGTAATTGGACAAGACTATGCCTAGGGAGGACGAAAATGACCTAAATGTTAATCCAATGACACAAATGAACTTATTGGATGCACAAGATTGGTTAAAAACCCTAATTGGACAAGAATAAGCCTAGGGAGGACGAAAATGACCTAATTGATCATCCAATGACACAAACACACCTATTGGATGCACAAGATTGGTTAAAAACCCTAATTGGACAAGAATAAGCCTAGGGAGGACGAAAATGACCTAATTATTAATTCAATGAAACAAACAAACTTATTGGATGCACAAGATTGGTTAAAAACCCTAATTGGACAAGAATAAGCCTAGGGAGGACGAAAATGACCTAATTGATCATCCAATGACACAAACACACCTATTGGATGCACAAGATTGGTTAAAAACCCTAATTGGACAAGAATAAGCCTAGGAAGGACGAAAATGACCTAAATATTAATTAAATGACACAAACAAACTTATTGGATGCACAAGATTGGTTAAAAACCCTAATTGGACAAGAATAAGCCTAGGGAGGACGAAAATGACCTAATTGATCATCTAATGACACAAACACACCTATTGGATGCACAAGATTG
Organism: Cicer pinnatifidum; assembly: GCA_037974775.1. Lineage (NCBI taxonomy): Eukaryota > Viridiplantae > Streptophyta > Magnoliopsida > Fabales > Fabaceae > Cicer > Cicer pinnatifidum. The sequence continues at coordinate 38,698 of JBBPBR010001457.1, read as the reverse complement.
GTTAAAAACCCTAATTGGAAAAGAATAAGTCTAGGGAGGAGGAAAATGACCTAAATGTTAATCCAATGACACAACTCAACTTATTGGATGCACAAGATTGGTTAAAAACCCTAATTGGACAAGAATAAGCCTAGGGAGGACGAAAATGACCTAATTGATCATCCAATGACACAAACACACCTATTAGATGCACAAGATTGGTTAAAAACCCTAATTGGACAAGAATAAGCCTAGGGAGGACGAAAATGACCGAATTGATCATCCAATGACACAAACACACCTATTGGATGCACAAGATTGGTTAAAAACCCTAATTGGACCAGAATATGCCTAGGGAGGACGAAAATGACTCAATTGATCATCCAATGACACAAACACACCTATTGGATGCACAAGATTGGTTAAAAACCCTAATTGGACAAGAATAAGCCTAGGGAGGACGAAAATGACCTAATTGATCATCCAATGACACAAACACACCTATTGGATGCACAAGATGGGTTAAAAACCCTAATTGGACAAGAATATGCCTAGGGAGGACGAAAATCACCTAAATGTTAATCCAATGACACAAATGAACTTATTAGATGTACAAGATTGGTTCAAAACCCTAATTGGACAAGAATAAGTCTAGGGAGGACGAAAATGACCTAATTGATCATCCAATGACACAAACACACCTATTGGACGCACAAGATTGTTCTAAAACTCTAATTGGACAAGATAATACCTAGGGAGGACGAAAATGACCTAAATGTTAATCCAATGACACAAATGAACGTATTGGAGGCACAAGATTGGTTAAAAACCCTAATTGGACAAGAATAAGCCTAGGGAGGACGAAAATGACCTAATTGATCATCCAATGACACAAACACACCTATTGGATGCACAAGATTGGTTAAAAACCCTAATTGGACAAGAATATGCCTAGGGAGGATGAAAATGACCTAAATGTTAATCCAATGACACAACTCAACTTATTGGATGCACAAGATTGGTTAAAAACCCTAATTGGACAAGAATAAGCCTAGGGAGGACGAAAATGACCTAATTGATCATCCAATGACACAAACACACCTATTAGATGCACAAGATTGGTTAAAAACCCTAATTGGACAAGAATAAGCCTAGGGAGGACGAAAATGACTTAATTGATCATCCAATGACACAAACACACCTATTGGATGCACAAGATTGGTTAAAAATTCTAATTGGACAAGAATATGCCTAGGGAGGACGAAAATAACCTAATTGATCATCCAATGACACAAAAACACCTATTGGATGAACAAGATTCGTTAAAAACCCTAATTGGACAAGAATATGCCTTGGGAGGACGAAAATGGCCTAATTGATCATCCAATGACACAAACACACCTATTGGATGCACAAGATTGGTTAAAAACCCTAATTGGACAAGAATAAGCCTAGGGAGGACGAAAATGACCTAATTGATCATCCAATGACACAAACACACCTATTGGATGCACAAGATTGGTTAAAAACCCTAATTGGACAAGAATATGCCTAGGGAGGACGAAAATGACCTAAATATTAATTCAATGACACAAACAAAGTTATTGGATGCACAAGATTGGTTAAAAACCCTAATTGGACAAGAATAAGCCTAGGGAGGACGAAAATGACCTAATTGATCATCCAATGACACAAACACACCTATTGGATGCACAAGATTGGTTAAAAACCCTAATTGGACAAGAATATGCCTAGGGAGGACGAAAATGACCTAAATATTAATTCAATGACACAAACAAAGTTATTGGATGCACAAGATTGGTGAAAAACCCTAATTGGACAAGAATAAGCCTAGGGGGAACGAAAATGACCTAATTGATCATCCAATGACACAAACACACCTATTGGATGCACAAGATTGGTTAAAAACCCTAATTGGACAAGAATATGCCTAGGGAGGACGAAAATGACCTAAATATTAATTCAATGACACAAACAAAGTTATTGGATGCACAAGATTGGTTAAAAACCCTAATTGGACAAGAATAAGCCTAGGGAGGACGAAAATGACCTAATTGATCATCCAATGACACAAACACACCTATTGGATGCACAAGATTGGTTAAAAACCCTAATTGGACAAGAATAAGCCTAGGGAGGACGAAAATGACCTAATTGATCAACCAATGACACAAACACACCTATTGGATACACAAGATTGGTTAAAAACCCTAATTGGACAAGAATATGCCTAGGGAGGACGAAAATGACCTAAATGTTAATCCAATGACACAAATGAATTTATTGAATGCACAAGATTGGTTAAAAACCCTAATTGGACAAGAATAAGCCTAGGGGGGACGAAAATGACCTAAATGTTAATCCAATGAAACAGCTCAACTTATTGGATGCACAAGATTGGTTAAAAACCCTAATTGGACAAGAATAAGCCTAGGGAGGACGAAAATGACCTAATTGATCATCCAATGAAACAAACACACCTATTGGATGCACAAGATTGGTTAAAAACCCTAATTGGACAAGAATATGCCTAGGGAGGACGAAAATGACCTAATTGATCATCCAATGACACAAACACGCCTATTGGAAGCACAAGATTGGTTAAAAACCCTAATTGGACAAGAATAAGTCTAGGGAGGACGAAAATGACCTAAATATTAATCCAATGACACAAATGAACTTATTGGATGCACAAGATTGTGTAAAAACCCTAATTGGACAAGAATAAGCCTAGGGAGGACGAAAATGACCGAATTGATTATCCAATGACACAAACACACCTATTGGATGTACAAGAATGGTTAAAAACCCTAATTGGACAAGAATAAGCCTAGAGAGGACGAAAATGACCTAAATATTAATTCAATGAAACAAACAAACTTATTGGATGCACAAGATTGGTTAAAAACCCTAATTGGACAAGAATAAGCCTAGGGAGGACGAAAATGACCTAATTGATCATCAAATGACACAAACACACCTATTGGATGCACAAGATTGGTTAAAAACCCTAATTGGAGAAGAATAAGCCTAGGGAGGACGAAAATGACCTAATTGATCATCCAATGACACAAACACACCTATTGGATACACAAGATTCGTTAAAAACCCTAATTGGACAAGAATATGCCTAGGGAGGACGAAAATGACCTAAATGTTAATCCAATGACACAAATGAACTTATTGGATGCACAAGATTGGTTAAAAACCATAATTGGACAATAATAAGCCTAGGGAGGACGAAAATGACCTAATTGATCATCCAATGACACAAACACACCTATTGTATGCACAAGATTGGTTAAAAACCCTAATTGGACAAGAATAAGCATAGGGAGGACGAAAATGACCTAATTGATCATCGAATGACACAAACACACCTATTGGATACACAAGATTGGTTAAAAACCCTAATTGGACAAGAATAAGCCTAGGGAGGACGAAAATGACCTAATTGATCATCCAATGACACAAACACGCCTATTGGATAAACAAGATTGGTTAAAAACCCTAATTGGACAAGAATATGCCTAGGGAGGACGAAAATGACCTAAATGTTAATCCAATGACACAAATGAACTTATTGGATGCACAAGTTAGTTAAAAACCCTAATTGGACAAGAATAAGCCTAGGGTGGACGAAAATGCTCAAATGGTAATCCAATGACACAACTCAACTTATTGGATGCACAAGATTGGTTAAAAACCCTAATTGGACAAGAATAAGCCTAGGGAGGACGAAAATGACCTAATTGATCATCCAATTACACAAACGCACCTATTGGATGCACAAGATTCGTTAAAAATCTAAATTGGACAAGAATATGCCTAGGAAGGACGAAAATGACCTAATTGATCATCCAATGACACAAACACACCAATTGGATGCACAAGATTGGTTAAAAACCCTAATTAATTAAGAATATGCCTAGGGAGGTCGAAAATGACCTAAATATTAATTCAATGAAACAAACAAACTTATTGGATGCACAAGATTGGTTAAAAACCCTAATTGGACAAGAATAAGCCTAGGGAGGACGAAAATGACCTAATTGATCATCCAATGACACAAACACACCTATTGGATGCACAAGATTGGTTAAAAACCCTAATTGGACAAGAATAAGCCTACAACGGACGAAAATGACCTAAATGTTAATCCAATGAAACAACTCAACTTATTGGATGCACAAGATTGGTTAAAAACCCTAATTGGACAAGAATAAGCTTAGGAGGACGAAAATGACCTAATTGATCATCCAATGACACAAACACACCAATTGGATGCAAAAGATTGGTTAAAAACCCTAATTGGACAAGAATATGCCTAGGGAGGAAGAAAATGACCTAAATATTAATTCAATGAAACAAACAAACTTATTGGATGCACAAGATTGGTTAAAAACCCTAATTGGACAAGAATAAGCCTAGGGAGGACGAAAATGACCTAATTGATCATCCAATGACACAAAAACACCTATTGGATGCACAAGATTGGTTAAAAACCGTAATTGGACAAGAATATGCCTAGGGAGGACGAAAATGACCTAAATATTAATTCAATAAAACAAACAAAGTTATTGGATGCACAAGATTGGTTAAAAACCCTAATTGGACAAGAATAAGCCTAGGGAGGACGAAAATGACCTAATTGATCATCCAATGACACAAACACACCTATTGGATGCACAAGATTGGTTAAAAACCCTAATTGGACAAGAATATGCCTAGGGATGACGAAAATGACCTAAATATTAATTCAATGAAACAAACAAACTTATTGGATGCACAAGATTGGTTAAAAACCCTAATTGGGCAAGTATATGCCTAGGGAGGACGAAAATGACCTAATTGATCATCCAATGACACAAACACACCTATTGGATGCACAATATTGGTTAAAAACCCTAATTGGACAAGAATAAGCCTAGGGAGGACGAAAATGACCTAATTGATCATCCAATGACACAAACACACCTATTGGATACACAAGATTGGTTAAAAACCCTAATTGGACAAGAATATGCCTAGGGAGGACGAAAATGACCTAAATGTTAATCCAATAACACAAATGAACTTATTGGATGCACAAGATTGGTTAAAAACCCTAATTGGACAAGAATATGCCTAGGGAGGACGAAAATGACCTAAATATTAATTCAATGACACAAACAAAGTTATTGGATGCACAAGATTGGTTAAAAACCCTAATTGGACAAGAATAAGCTTAGGGAGGACGAAAATGACCTAATTGATCATCCAATGACACAAACACACCTATTGGATGCACAAGATTGGTTAAAAACCCTAATTGGACAAGAATATGCCTAGGGAGGACGAAAATGACCTTAATGTTAGTCCAATGACACAAATGAACTTATTGGATGCACAAGATTGGTTAAAAACCCTAATTGGACAAGAATAACCCTATGGAGGACGAAAATGACCTAAATGTTAATCCAATGACACAACTCAACTTATTGGATGCACAAGATTGGTTAAAAACCCTAATTGGACAAGAATAAGCCTAGGGAGGACGAAAATGACCTAATTGATCATCCAATGACACAAACACACCTATTGGATGCACAAGATTGGTTAAAAACCCTAATTGGACACAAATAAGCCTAGGGAGGACGAAAATGACCTAATTGATCTTCCAATGACACAAACACACCTATTGGATGCACAAGATTGGTTAAAAACCCTAATTGGACAAGAATAAGCCTAGGGAGGACGAAAATGACCTAATTGATCATCCAATGACACAAACGCACCTATTGGATGCACAAGATTGGTTAAAAACCCTAATTGGATAAGAATATGCCTAGGGAGGATGAAAATGACCTAAATATTAATTCAATGAAACAAACAAACTTATTGGATGCACAAGATTGGTTAAAAACCCTAATTGGACAAGAATAAGCCTAGGGAGGACGAAAATGACCTAATTGATCATCCAATGACACAAACACACCTATTGGATGCACAAGATTGGTTAAAAACCCTAATTGGACAAGAATATGCCTAGGGAGGACGAAAATGACCTAAATATTAATTCAATGACACAAACAAAGTTATTGGATGCACAAGATTGGTTAAAAACCCTAATTGGACAAGAATAAGTCTAGGGAGGACGAAAATGACCTAATTGATCATCCAATGACACAAACACACCTATTGGAGGCACAAGATTGGTTAAAAACCCTAATTGGACAAGAATATGCTTAGGGAGGACGAAAATGACCTAAATGTTAATCCAATGACACAAATGAACTGATTGGATGCACAAGATAGGTTAAAAACCCTAATTGGACAAGAATAAGCCTAGGGAGGACGAAAATGACCTAATTGATCATCCAATGACACAAACACACCTATTGGATGCACAAGATTGGTTAAAAACCCTAATTGGACAAGAATATGCCTAGGGAGGAGGAAAATGACCTAAATATTAATTCAATGACACAAACAAAGTTATTGGATGCACAAGATTGGTTAAAAACCCTAATTGGACAAGAATAAGCCTAGGGAGGACGAAAATGACCTAATTGATCATCCAATGACACAAATGAACTTATTGGATGCACAAGATTGGATAAAAACCCTAATTGGACAAGAATAAGCCAAGGGAGGACCAAAATGACCTAATTGATCATCCAATGACACAAACACACCTATTGGATGCACAAGATTGGTTAAAAACCCTAATTGGACAAGAATAAGCCTAGGGAGGACGAAAATAACCTAATTGATCATCCAATGACACAAATGAACTTATTGGATGCACAAGATTGGTTAAAAACCCTAATTGGAGAAGAATAAGCCTAGGGAGGACCAAAATGACCTAATTGATCATCCAATGACACAAACACACCTATTGAATGCACAAGATTGGTTAAAACTCCTAATTGGACAAGAATATGCCTAGGGATGACGAAAATGACCTAAATATTAATTCAATGACACAAACAAAGTTATTGGATGCACAAGATTGGTTAAAAACCTTAATTGGACAAGAATAAGCCTAGGGAGGACGAAAATGACCTAATTGATCATCCAATGACACAAATGAATTTATTGGATGCACAAGATTGGTTAAAAACCCTAATTTGACCAGAATAAGCCTAGGGAGGACGAAAATGACCTAATTGATCATCCAATGACACAAACACACCTATTGGATGCACAAGATTGGTTAAAAACCCTAATTGGACAAGAATAAGCCTAGGGAGGACGAAAATGACCTAATTGATCATCCAATGACACAAACACACCTATTGGATGCACAAGATTGGTTAAAAACCCTAATTGGACAAGAATATGCCTAGGGAGGACGAAAATGACCTAAATATTAATTCAATGAAACAAACAAACTTATTGGATGCACAAGATTGGTTAAAAACCCTAATTGGACAAGCATAAGCCTTGGGAGGACGAAAATGACTTAATTGATCATCCAATGACACAAACACACCTATTGGATGCACAAGATTGGTTAAAAACCCTAATTGGACAAGAATAAGCCTAGGGAGGACGAAAATGACCTAATTGATCATCCAATGCCACAAACACACCTATTGGATACACAAGATTGGTTAAAAACCCTAATTGGACAAGAATATGCCTAGGGAGGACGAAAATGACCTAAATGTTAATCCAATGACACAAATGAACTTATTGGATGCACAAGATTGGTTAAAAACCCTAATTGGACAATAATAAGCCTAGGGAGGACGAAAATGACCTAATTGATCATCCAATGACACAAACACACCTATTGTATGCACAAGATTGGTTAAAAACCCTAATTGGACAAGAATAAGCATAGGGAGGACGAAAATGACCTAATTGATCATCCAATAACACAAACACACCTATTGGATACACAAGATTGGTTAAAAACCCTAATTGGACAAGAAGAAGCCTAGGGAGGACGAAAATGACCTAATTGATCATCCAATGACACAAACACACCTATTGGATAAACAAGATTGGATAAAAACCCTAATTGGACAAGAATATGCCTAGGGAGGACGAAAATGACCTAAATGTTAATCCGATGACACAAATGAACTTATTGGATGCACAAGATTAGTTAAAAACCCTAATTGGAAAATAATAAGCCTAGGGTGGACGAAAATGACCTAAATGTTAATCCAATGACACAACTCAACTTATTGGATGCACAAGATTGGTTAAAAACCCTAATTGGTCAAGAATCAGCCTAGGGAGGACGAAAATGACCTAATTGATCATCCAATTACACAAACACACCTATTGGATGCACAAGATTAGTTAAAAACCCTAATTGGACAAGAATAAGCCTAGGGAGGACGAAAATGACCTAAATGTTAATCCAATGACACAAATGAACTTATTGGATGCACAACATTGGTTAAAAACCCTAATTGGACAAGAATAAGCTTAGGGAGGACGGAAATGACCTAATTGATCATCCAATGACACAAACACACCTATTGGATGCACAAGATTGATTAAAAACCCTAATTGGACAAGAATATGCCTAGGGAGGACGAAAATGACCTAAATGTTAATCCAATGACACAAATGAACTTATTGGATGCACAAGATTGGGTAAAAACCCTAATTGGACAAGAATAAGCCTAGGGAGGACGAAAATGACCTAATTGATCATCCAATGACACAAACACACCTATTGGATGTACAAGATTGGTTAAAAACCCTAATTGGACAAGAATAAGCCTAGGGAGGACGAAAATGACCTAAATATTAATTCAATGAAACAAACAAACTTATTGGATGCACAAGATTGGTTAAAAACCCTAATTGGAGAAGAATAAGCCTAGGGAGGACGAAAATGACCTAATTGATCATCCAATGACACAAACACACCTATTGGATACACAAGATTCGTTAAAAACCCTAATTGGACAAGAATATGCCTAGGGAGGACGAAAATGACCTAAATGTTAATCCAATGACACAAATGAACTTATTGGATGCACAAGATTGGTTAAAAACCATAATTGGACAATAATAAGCCTAGGGAGGACGAAAATGACCTAATTGATCATCCAATGACACAAACACACCTATTGTATGCACAAGATTGGTTAAAAACCCTAATTGGACAAGAATAAGCATAGGGAGGACGAAAATGACCTAATTGATCATCGAATGACACAAACACACCTATTGGATACACAAGATTGGTTAAAAACCCTAATTGGACAAGAATAAGCCTAGGGAGGACGAAAATGACCTAATTGATCATCCAATGACACAAACACGCCTATTGGATAAACAAGATTGGTTAAAAACCCTAATTGGACAAGAATATGCCTAGGGAGGACGAAAATGACCTAAATGTTAATCCAATGACACAAATGAACTTATTGGATGCACAAGTTAGTTAAAAACCCTAATTGGACAAGAATAAGCCTAGGGTGGACGAAAATGCTCAAATGGTAATCCAATGACACAACTCAACTTATTGGATGCACAAGATTGGTTAAAAACCCTAATTGGACAAGAATAAGCCTAGGGAGGACGAAAATGACCTAATTGATCATCCAATTACACAAACGCACCTATTGGATGCACAAGATTCGTTAAAAATCTAAATTGGACAAGAATATGCCTAGGAAGGACGAAAATGACCTAATTGATCATCCAATGACACAAACACACCAATTGGATGCACAAGATTGGTTAAAAACCCTAATTAATTAAGAATATGCCTAGGGAGGTCGAAAATGACCTAAATATTAATTCAATGAAACAAACAAACTTATTGGATGCACAAGATTGGTTAAAAACCCTAATTGGACAAGAATAAGCCTAGGGAGGACGAAAATGACCTAATTGATCATCCAATGACACAAACACACCTATTGGATGCACAAGATTGGTTAAAAACCCTAATTGGACAAGAATAAGCCTACAACGGACGAAAATGACCTAAATGTTAATCCAATGAAACAACTCAACTTATTGGATGCACAAGATTGGTTAAAAACCCTAATTGGACAAGAATAAGCTTAGGAGGACGAAAATGACCTAATTGATCATCCAATGACACAAACACACCAATTGGATGCAAAAGATTGGTTAAAAACCCTAATTGGACAAGAATATGCCTAGGGAGGAAGAAAATGACCTAAATATTAATTCAATGAAACAAACAAACTTATTGGATGCACAAGATTGGTTAAAAACCCTAATTGGACAAGAATAAGCCTAGGGAGGACGAAAATGACCTAATTGATCATCCAATGACACAAAAACACCTATTGGATGCACAAGATTGGTTAAAAACCGTAATTGGACAAGAATATGCCTAGGGAGGACGAAAATGACCTAAATATTAATTCAATAAAACAAACAAAGTTATTGGATGCACAAGATTGGTTAAAAACCCTAATTGGACAAGAATAAGCCTAGGGAGGACGAAAATGACCTAATTGATCATCCAATGACACAAACACACCTATTGGATGCACAAGATTGGTTAAAAACCCTAATTGGACAAGAATATGCCTAGGGAGGACGAAAATGACCTAAATATTAATTCAATGAAACAAACAAACTTATTGGATGCACAAGATTGGTTAAAAACCCTAATTGGACAAGAATAAGCCTAGGGAGGACGAAAATGACCTAATTGATCATCAAATGACACAAACACACTTATTGGTAGCACAAGATTGGTTAAAAACCCTAATTGGACAAGAATATGCCTAGGGAGGACGAAAATGACCTAAATATTAATTCAATGACACAAACAAAGTTATTGGATGCACAAGATTGGTTTAGAACCCTAATTGGACAAGAATAAGCCTAGGGAGGACGAAAATGACCTAATTGATCATCCAATGACACAAACACACCTATTGGATACACAAGATTGGTTAAAAACCCTAATTGGACAAGAATATGCCTAGGGAGGACGAAAATGACCTAAATGTTAATCCAATGACACAAATGAACTTATTGGATGCACAAGATTGGTTAAAAACCCTAATTGGAAAAGAATAAGCCTAGGGAGGACGAAAATGACCTAATTGATCATCCAATGCCACAAACACACCTATTGGATGCACAAGATTGGTTAAAAACCCTAATTGGACAAGAATATGCCTAGGGAGGACGAAAATGACCTAAATATTAATTCAATGAAACAAACAAACCTATTGGATGCACAAGATTGGTTAAAAACCCTAATTGGACAAGAATAAGCCTAGGGAGGACGAAAATGACCTAATTGATCATCCAATGACACAAACACACCTATTGGATGCACAAGATTGGTTAAAAACCCTAATTGGACAAGAATATGCCTAGGGAGGACGAAAATGACCTAAGTATTAATTCAATGACACAAACAAAATTATTGGATGCACAAGATTGGTTAAAAACCCTAATTGGACAAAAATAAGCCTAGGGAGGACGAAAATGACCTAATTGATCATCCAATGACACAAACACACCTATTGGATGCACAAGATTGGTTAAAAACCCTAGTTGGACAAGAATAAGCCTAGGGAGGACGAAAATGACCTAATTGATCATCGAATGACACAAATGAACTTATTGACAGCACTAGATTGGTTAAAAACCCTAATTGGACAAGAATAAGCCTAGGGAGGACGAAAATGACCTAATTGATCATCCAATGACACAAACACACCTATTGGATGCACAAGATTGGTTAAAAACCCTAATTGGACAAGAATAAGCCTAGGGAGGCTGAAAATTACTTTATTGATCATCCAATGACACAAATACACCTATTGGATGCACAAGATTGGTTAAAAACCCTAATTGGACAAGAATAAGCCTAGGGAGGACGAAAATGACCTAATTGATCATCCAATGACACAAACACACCTATTGGATGCACAAGATTGGTTAAAAACCCTAATTGGACAAGAATAAGCCTAGGGAGGACGAAAATGACCTAATTGATCATCCAATGACACAAACACACCTATTGGAAGCACAAGATCGGTTAAAAACCCTAATTGGACAAGAATATGCCTAGGGAGGACGAAAATAACCTAAATGTTAATCCAATGACACAAATGAACTTATTGGATGCACAAGATTGGTTAAAAACCCTAATTGGACAAGAATAAGCCTTGGGAGGACGTAAATGACCTAATTGACCATCCAATGACACAAACACACCTTTTGGATGCACATGATTGGTTAAAAACCCTAATTGGACAAGAATAAGCCTAGGGAGGACGAAAATGACCTAATTGATCATCCAATGACACAAACACACCTATTGGATGCACAAGATTGGTTAAAAACCCTAATTGGACAAGAATAAGCCTAGGGAGGACGAAAATGACCTAATTGATCATCCAATGACACAAACACACCTATTGGATGCACAAGATTGGTTAAAAACCCTAATTGGACAAGAATAAGCCTAGGGAGGACGAAAATGACCTAATCGATCTTCCAATGACACAAACACACCTATTGGATGCACAAGATTGGTTAAAAACCCTAATTGGACAAGAATATGCCTAGGGAGGACGAAAATGACATAAATGTTAATCCAATGACACAAATGAACTTATGGGATGCACAAGATTGGTTAAAAATCCTAATTGGACTAGAATAAGCCTAGGGAGGACGAAAATGACCTAAATGCTAATCCAATGACACAACTCAACTTATTGGATGCACAAGATTGGTTAAAAACCCTAATTGGACAAGAATAAGCCTAGGGAGGACGAAAATGACCTAATTGATCATCCAATGACACAAACACACCTATTGGATGCACAAGATTGGTTAAAAACCCTAATTGGACAAGAATAAGCCTAGGGAGGACGAAAATGACCTAATTGATCATCCAATGACACAAACACACCTATTGGATGCACAAAATTTGTTAAAAACCCTAATTGGACAAGAATATGCCTAGGGAGGACGAAAATGACCTAATGGATCATCCAATGACACAAACACACCTATTGGATGCACAAGATTGGTTAAAAACCCTAATTGGACAAGAATATGCCTAGGGAGGACGAAAATGACCTAAATATTAATTCAATGAAACAAACAAACTTATTGGATGCACAAGATTGGTTAAAAAGTCTAATTGGACAAGGATAAGCCTAGGGAGGACGAAAATGACCTAATTGATCATCCAATAACTCAAACACACCTATTGGATGCACAAGATTGGTTAAAAACCCTAATTGGACAAGAATAAGCCTAGGGAGGACGAAAATGACCTAATTGATCACCCAATGACACAAACACACCTATTGGATGCCCAAGATTGGTTAAAAACCCTAATTGGACAAGAATATGCCTAGGGAGGACGAAAATGACCTAATTGATCATCCAATGACACAAACACACCTATTGGATGCACAAGATTGGTTAAAAACCCTAATTGGACAAGAATATGCCTAGGGAGGACGAAAATGACCTAAATATTAATTCAATGAAACAAACAAACTTATTGGATGCACAAGATTGGTTAAAAACCCTAATTGGACAATAAGCATAGGGAGGACGAAAATGACCTAATTGATCATCCAATGACACAACACACCTATTGGATGCACAAGATTGGTTAAAAACCCTAATTGGACAAGAATATGCCTAGGGAGGAGGAAAATGACCTAAATATTAATTCAATGAGACAAACAAAGTTATTGGATGCACAAGATTGGTTAAAAACCCAAATTGGACAAGAATAAGCCAAGGGAGGACGAAAATGACCTAATTGATCATCCAATGACACAAACACACCTATTGGATGCACAAGATTGGTTAAAAACCCTAATTGGACAAGAATATGCCTAGGGAGGACGAAAATGACCTAAATATTAATTCAATGAAACAAACAAACTTATTGGATGCACAAGATTGGTTAAAAACCCTAATTGGACAAGAATAAGCCTAGGGAGGACGAAAATGACCTAATTGATCATCAAATGACACAAACACACCTATTGGATGCACAAGATTGGTTAAAAACCCTAATTGGACAAGAATATGCCTAGGGAGGACGAAAATGACCAAAATATTAATTCAATGACACAAACAAAAATATTGGATTCACAAGATTGGTTAAAAACCCTAATTGGACAACAATAAGCCTAGGGAGGACGAAAATGACCTAATTGATCATCCAATGACACAAACACACCTATTGGATGCACAAGATTGGTTAAAAGCCCTAATTGGACAAGAATATGCCTAGGGAGGACGAAAATGACCTAAATATTAATTCAATGAAACAAACAAACTTATTGGATGCAAAAGATTGGTTAAAAACCCTAATTGGACAAGAATAAGCCTAGGGAGGACGAAAATGACCTAATTGATCATCCATTGCCACAAACACACCTATTGGATGCACAAGATTGGTTAAAAACCCTAATTGGACAAGAATATGCCTATGGAGGACGAAAATGACCTAAATATTAATTCAAGGACACAAACAAAGTTATTGGATGCACAAGATTGGTTAAAAACCCTAATTGGATAAGAATAAGCCTAGGGAGGAGGAAAATGACGTAAATGTTAATCCAATGACACAACTCAACTTATTGGATGCACAAGATTGGTTAAAAACCCTAATTGGACAAGAATAAGCCTAGGGAGGACGAAAATGACCTAATTGATCATCCAATGACACAAACACACCTATTGGATGCACAAGATTGGTTAAAAACCCTAATTGGACAAGAATATGCCTAGGGAGGACGAAAATGACCTAAATATTAATTCAATGAAACAAACAAACTTATTGGATGCACAAGATTGGTTAAAAACCCTAATTGGACAAGAATAAGCCTAGGGAGGACGAAAATGACCTAATTGATCATCCAATGACACAAACACACCTATTGTATGCACACGATTGGTTAAAAACCCTAATTGGACAAGAATAAGCATAGGGAGGACGAAAATGACCTAATTGATCATCCAATGACACAAACACACCTATTGGATACACAAGATTGGTTAAAAACCCTAATTGGACAAGAATAAGCCTAGGGAGGACGAAAATGACCTAATTGATCATCCAATGACACAAACACACCTATTGGATAAACAAGATTGGTTAAAAACCCTAATTGGACAAGAATATGCCTAGGGAGGACGAAAATGACCTAAATGTTAATCCAATGACACAAATGAACTTATTGGATGCACAAGATTAGTTAAAAACCCTAATTGGACAAGAATAAGCCTAGGGTGGACGAAAATGACCTAAATGTTAATCCAATGACACAACTCAACTTATTGGATGCACAAGATTGGTTAAAAACCCTAATTGGACAAGAATAAGCCTAGGGAGGACGAAAATGACCTAATTGATCTTCCAATTACACAAACACACCTATTGGATGCACAAGATTCGTTAAAAATCCAAATTGGACAAGAATATGCCTAGGGAGGACGAAAATGACCTAATTGATCATCCAATGACACAAACACACCAATTGGATGCACAAGATTGGTTAAAAACCCTAATTGATTAAGAATATGCCTAGGGTGGACGAAAATGACCTAAATGTTAATCCAATGACACAAATGAACTTATTGGATGCACAAGATTAGATTAAAAACCCTAATTGGACAAGAATAAGCCTAGGGAGGACGAAAATGACCTAAATGTTAATCCAATGACACAAATGAACTTATTGGATGCACAAGATTGGTTAAAAACCCTAATTGGACAAGAATAAGCTTAGGGAGGACGAAAATGACCTAATTGATCATCCAATGACACAAACACACCTATTGAATGCACAAGATTGATTAAAAACCCTAATTGGACAAGAATATGCCTAGGGAGGACGAAAATGACCTAAATGTTAATCCAATGACACAAATGAACTTATTGGATGCACAAGATTGGGTAAAAACCCTAATTGGACAAGAATAAGCCTAGGGAGGACGAAAATGACCTAATTGATCATCCAATGACACAAACACACCTATTGGATGTACAAGATAGGTTAAAAACCCTAATTGGACAAGAATAAGCCTAGGGAGGACGAAAATGACCTAAATATTAATTCAATGAAACAAACAAACTTATTGGATGCACAAGATTGGTTAAAAACCCTAATTGGACAAGAATAAGCCTAGGGAGGACGAAAATGACCTAATTGATCATCCAATGACACAAACACACCTATTGGATGCACAAGATTGGTTAAAAACCCTAATTGGACAAGAATAAGCCTAGGGAGGATGAAAATGACCTAATTGATCATCCATTGCAACAAACACACCTATTGGATGCACAAGATTGGTTAAAAACCCTAATTGGACAAGAATATGCCTAGGGAGGACGAAAATGACCTAATTGATCATCCAATGACATAAACACACGTATTGGATGCACAAGATTGGTTAAAAACCCTAATTGGACAAGAATATGCCTAGGGAGGACGAAAATGACCTAATTGATCATCCAATGACATAAACACACGTATTGGATACACAAGATTGGTTAAAAACCCTAATTGGACAAGAATATGCCTAGGGAGGACGAAAATGACCTAATTGATCATCCAATGACACAAATGAACTTATTGGATGCACAAGATTAGTTAAAAACCCTAATTGGACAAGAATATGCCAAGGGAGGACGAAAATGACCTAAATGTTAATCCAATGACACAACTCAACTTATTGGATGCACAAGATTGGTTAAAAACCCTAATTGGACAAGAATAAGCCTAGGGAGGACGAAAATGACCTAATTGATCATCCAATGACACAAACACACCTATTGGATGCACAAGATTGGTTAAAAACCCTAATTGGACAAGAATATGCCTAGGGAGGACGAAAATGACCTAAATATTAATTCAATGAAACAAACAAACTTATTGGATGCACACGATTGGTTAAAAACTCTAATTGGACAAGAATAAGCCTAGGGAGGACGAAAATTACCTAATTGATCATCCAATGACACAAACACACCTATTGGATGCACAAGATTGGTTAAAAACCCTAATTGGACAAGAATAAGCCTAGGGAGGACGAAAATGACCTAATTGATCATCCAATGACACAAACACACCTATTGGATGCACAAGATTGGTTAAAAACCCTAATTGGACAAGAATATGCCTAGGGAGGACGAAAATGACCTAATTGATCATCCAATGACACAAATGAACTTATTGGATGCACAAGATTAGTTAAAAACCCTAATTGGACAAGAATACGCCTAGGGAGGACGAAAATAACCTAATTGATCATCCAATGACACAAACACACCTATGGGATGCACAAGATTGGTCTAAAACTCTAATTGGACAAGAATATGCCTAGGGAGGACGAAAATGACATAAATGTTAATCCAATGACACAAATGAACTTATTGGATGCACAAGATTGGTTAAAAACCCTAATTGGACAAGAATAAGCCTAGGGAGGACGAAAATGACCTAATTGATCATCCAATGACACAAACACACCTATTGGATGCACAAGATTGGTTAAAAACCCTAATTGGACAAGAATAAGCCTAGGGAGGACGAAAATGACCTCATTGATCATCCAATGACACAAACACACCTATTGGATGCACAAGATTGGTTAAAAACCCAAATTGGACAAGAATAAGCCTAGGGAGAACGAAAATGACCTAAATGTTAATCCAATGACACAACTCAACTTATTGGATGCACAAGATTGGTTAAAAACCCTAATTGGACAAGAATAAGCCTAGGGAGGACGAAAATGACCTAATTGATCATCCAATGACACAAACACACCTATTGGATGCACAAGATTGGTTAAAAACCCTAATTGGACAAGAATATGCCTAGGGAGGACGAAAATGACCTAATTGATCATCCAATGACACAAATGAACTTATTGGACGCACAAGATTAGTTAAAAACCATAATTGGACAAGAATAAGCCTAGGGATGACGAAAATGACCTAATTGATCATCCAATGACACAAACACACCTATTGGATGCACAAGATTGGTTAAAAACCCTAATTGGACAAGAATATGCCTAGGGAGGACAAAAATGACCTAAATGTAAATCTAATGACACAAATGAACTTATTGGATGCACAAGATTGGTTAAAAACCCTAATTGGACAAGAATAAGCCTAGGGAGGACGAAAATGACCTAATTGATCATCCAATGACACAAACACACCTATTGGATGCACAAGATTGGTTAAAAACCCTAATTGGACAAGAATATGCCTAGGGAGGACGAAAATGACCTAAATATTAATTCAATGAAACAAACAAACTTATTGGATGCACAAGATTGGTTAAAAACCCTAATTGGAAAAGAATAAGCCTAGGGAGGACGAAAATGACCAAATTGATCATCATATGACACAAACACACCTATTGGATGCACAAGATTGGTTAAAAACCCTAATTGGACAAGAATATGCCTAGGGAGGACGAAAATGACCTAAATATTAATTCAATGACACAAACAAAGTTATTGGATGCACAAGATTGGTTAAAAACCCTAATTGGACAAGAATAAGCCTAGGGAGGACGAAAATGACCTAATTGATCATCCGATGACACAAACACACCTATTGGATGCACAAGATTGGTTAAAAACCCTAATTGGAAAAGAAAAAGCCTAGGGAGGACGAAAATGACCTAATTGATCATCCAATGACACAAACACACCTATTGGATGCACAAGATTGGTTAAAAACCCTAATTGGACAAGAATAAGCCTAGGGAGGACGAAAATGACCTAATTGACATCCAATGACACAAACACACCTATTGGATGCACAAGATTGGTTAAAAACCCTAATTGGACAAGAATATGCCTAGGGAGGACGAAAATGACCTAAATATTAATTCAATGACACAAACAAAGTTATTGGATGCACAAGATTGGTTAAAAACCCTAATTGGACAAGAATAAGCCTAGGGAGGACGAAAATGACCTAATTGATCATCCAATGACACAAACACACCTATTGGATGCACAAGATTGGTTAAAAACCCTAATTGGACAAGAATATGCCTAGGGAGGACGAAAATGACCTAAATGTTAATCCAATGACACAACTCAACTTATTGGATGCACAAGATTGGTTAAAAACCTTTATTGGGCAAGAATAAGCCTAGGGAGGACGAAAATGACCTAATTGATCATCCAATGACACAAACACACCTATTAGATGCACAAGATTGATTAAAAACCCTAATTGCACAAGAATAAGCCAAGGGAGGACGAAAATGACCTAATTGATTATCCAATGACACAAACACACCTATTGGATGCACAAGATTGGTTAAAAACCCTAATTGGACAAGAATAAGCCTAGGGAGGACGAAAATGACCTAATTGATCATCCAATGACACAAACACACCTATTGGATGCACAAGATTGGTTAAAAACCCTAATTGGACAAGAATATGCCTAGGGAGGACGAAAATGACCTAATTGATCATCCAATGACACAAACACACCTATTGGATGCACAAGATTGGTTAAAAACCCTAATTGGACAAGAATAAGCCTAGGGAGGACGAAAATGACCTAATTGATGATCCAATGACACAAACACACCTATTGGATGCACAAGATTGGTTAAAAACCCTAATTGGACAAGAATAAGCCTAGGGAGGACGAAAATGACCTAATTGATCATCCAATGACACAAACACACATATTGGATGCACAAGATTGGTTAAAAACCCTAATTGGACAAGAATATGCCTAGGGAGGACGAAAATGACCTAAATATTAATTCAATGAAACAAACAAACTTATTGGATGCACAAGATTGGTTAAAAACCCTAATTGGACAATAAGCATAGGGAGGACGAAAATGACCTAATTGATCATCCAATGACACAACACACCTATTGGATGCACAAGATTGGTTAAAAACCCTAATTGGACAAGAATATGCCTAGGGAGGAGGAAAATGACCTAAATATTAATTCAATGAGACAAACAAAGTTATTGGATGCACAAGATTGGTTAAAAACCCAAATTGGACAAGAATAAGCCAAGGGAGGACGAAAATGACCTAATTGATCATCCAATGACACAAACACACCTATTGGATGCACAAGATTGGTTAAAAACCCTAATTGGACAAGAATATGCCTAGGGAGGACGAAAATGACCTAAATATTAATTCAATGAAACAAACAAACTTATTGGATGCACAAGATTGGTTAAAAACCCTAATTGGACAAGAATAAGCCTAGGGAGGACGAAAATGACCTAATTGATCATCAAATGACACAAACACACCTATTGGATGCACAAGATTGGTTAAAAACCCTAATTGGACAAGAATATGCCTAGGGAGGACGAAAATGACCAAAATATTAATTCA
The DNA here is from genome assembly GCA_037974775.1 of Cicer pinnatifidum. NCBI lineage: Eukaryota > Viridiplantae > Streptophyta > Magnoliopsida > Fabales > Fabaceae > Cicer > Cicer pinnatifidum. Next base: position 18,347 of record JBBPBR010001457.1, on the reverse strand, counting down.
ATGACACAAACAAAAATATTGGATTCACAAGATTGGTTAAAAACCCTAATTGGACAACAATAAGCCTAGGGAGGACGAAAATGACCTAATTGATCATCCAATGACACAAACACACCTATTGGATGCACAAGATTGGTTAAAAGCCCTAATTGGACAAGAATATGCCTAGGGAGGACGAAAATGACCTAAATATTAATTCAATGAAACAAACAAACTTATTGGATGCAAAAGATTGGTTAAAAACCCTAATTGGACAAGAATAAGCCTAGGGAGGACGAAAATGACCTAATTGATCATCCATTGCCACAAACACACCTATTGGATGCACAAGATTGGTTAAAAACCCTAATTGGACAAGAATATGCCTATGGAGGACGAAAATGACCTAAATATTAATTCAAGGACACAAACAAAGTTATTGGATGCACAAGATTGGTTAAAAACCCTAATTGGATAAGAATAAGCCTAGGGAGGAGGAAAATGACGTAAATGTTAATCCAATGACACAACTCAACTTATTGGATGCACAAGATTGGTTAAAAACCCTAATTGGACAAGAATAAGCCTAGGGAGGACGAAAATGACCTAATTGATCATCCAATGACACAAACACACCTATTGGATGCACAAGATTGGTTAAAAACCCTAATTGGACAAGAATATGCCTAGGGAGGACGAAAATGACCTAAATATTAATTCAATGAAACAAACAAACTTATTGGATGCACAAGATTGGTTAAAAACCCTAATTGGACAAGAATAAGCCTAGGGAGGACGAAAATGACCTAATTGATCATCCAATGACACAAACACACCTATTGGATGCACAAGATTGGTTAAAAACCGTAATTGGTCAAGAATAAGCCTAGCGAGGACGAAAATGACCTAATTGATCATCCATTGCCACAAACACACCTATTGGATGCAAAAGATTGGTTAAAAACCCTAATTGGACAAGAATATGACTAGGGAGGACGAAAATGACCTAAATATTAATTCAGGGACACAAACAAAGTTATTGGAAGCACAAGATTGGTTAAAAACCCTAATTGGACAACAATAAGCCTAGGGAGGACGAAAATGACCTAAATGTTAATCCAATGACACAACTCAACTTATTGGATGCACAAGATTGGTTAAAAACCCTAATTGGACAAGAATAAGCCTAGGGAGGACGAAAATGACCTAATTGATCATCCAATGACACAAACACACCTATTGGATGCACAAGATTGGTTAAAAACCCTAATTGGACAAGAATAAGCCTAGGGAGGACGAAAATGACCTAATTGATCAACCAATGACACAAACACACCTATTGTATGCACAAGATTGGTTAAAAACCCTAATTGGACAAGAATAAGCATAAGGAGGACGAAAATGACCTAATTGATCATCCAATGACACAAACACACCTATTGGATACACAAGATTGGTTAAAAACCCTAATTGGACAAGAATAAGCCTAGGGAGGACGAAAATGACCTAATTGATCATCCAATGACACAAACACACCTATTGGATAAACAAGATTGGTTAAAAACCATAATTGGACAAGAATATGCCTAGGGAGGACGAAAATGACCTAAATGTTAATCCAATGACACAAATGAACTTATTGGATGCACAAGATTAGTTAAAAACCCTAATTGGACAAGAATAAGCCTACGGTGGACGAAAATGCTCAAATGTTAATCCAATGACACAACTCAACTTATTGGATGCACAAGATTGGTTAAAAACCCTAATTGGACAAGAATAAGCCTAGGGAGGATGAAAATGACCTAATTGATCATCCAATTACACAAACGCACCTATTGGATGCACAAGATTCGTTAAAAATCCAAATTGGACAAGAATATGCCTAGGGAGGACGAAAATGACCTAATTGATCATCCAATGACACAAACACACCAATTGGATGCACAAGATTGGTTAAAAAGCCTAATTAATTAAGAATATGCCTAGGGAGGTCGAAAATGACCTAAATATTAATTCAATGAAACAAACAAACTTATTGGATGCACAAGATTGGTTAAAAACCCTAATTGGACAAGAATAAGCCTAGGGAGGACGAAAATGACCTAATTGATCATCCAATGACACAAACACACCTATTGGATGCACAAGATTGGTTAAAAACCCTAATTGGACAAGAATAAGCCTACAACGGACGAAAATGACCTAAATGTTAATCCAATGAAACAACTCAACTTATTGGATGCACAAGATTGGTTAAAAACCCTAATTGGACAAGAATAAGCTTAGGAGGACGAAAATGACCTAATTGATCATCCAATGACACAAACACACCAATTGGATGCAAAAGATTGGTTAAAAACCCTAATTGGACAAGAATATGCCTAGGGAGGAAGAAAATGACCTAAATATTAATTCAATGAAACAAACAAACTTATTGGATGCACAAGATTGGTTAAAAACCCTAATTGGACAAGAATAAGTCTAGGGAGGACGAAAATGACCTAATTGATCATCCAATGACACAAACACACCTATTGGATGCACAAGATTGGTTAAAAACCGTAATTGGACAAGACTATGCCTAGGGAGGACGAAAATGACCTAAATGTTAATCCAATGACACAAATGAACTTATTGGATGCACAAGATTGGTTAAAAACCCTAATTGGACAAGAATAAGCCTAGGGAGGACGAAAATGACCTAATTGATCATCCAATGACACAAACACACCTATTGGATGCACAAGATTGGTTAAAAACCCTAATTGGACAAGAATAAGCCTAGGGAGGACAACAATGACCTAATTGATCATCCAATGACACAAACACACCTATTGGATGCACAAGAATGGTTAAAAACCCTAATTGGACAAGAATAAGCCTAGGGAGGACGAAAATGACCTAATTGATCATCCAATGACACAAACACACCTATTGGATGCACAAGATTGGTTAAAAACCCTAATTGGACAAGAATAAGCCTAGGGAGGACGAAAATGACCTAATTGATCATCCAATGACACAAACACACCTATTGGATGCACAAGATTGGTTAAAAACCCTAATTGGACAAGAATATGCCTAGGGAGGACGAAAATGACCTAAATGTTAATCCAATGACACAACTCAACCTATTGGATGCACAAGATTGGTTAAAAACCCTAATTGGACAAGAATAAGCCTAGGGAGGACGATAAATGACCTAATTGATCATCCAATGACACAAACACACCTATTGGATGCACAAGATTGGTTAAAAACCCTAATTGGACAAGAATAAGCCTAGGGAGGACGAAAATGACCTAATTGATCATCCAATGACACAAACACACCTATTGGATGCACAAGATTGGTTAAAAACCCTAATTGGACAAGAATAAGCCTAGGGAGGACGAAAATGACCTAATTGATCATCCAATGACACAAACACACCTATTGGATGCACAAGATTGGTTAAAAACCCTAATTGGACAAGAATATGCCTAGGGAGGACTGATATGACCTAAATGTTAATCCAATGACACAAATGTACTTATTGGATGCACAAGATTGGTTAAAAACCCTAATTGGACAAGAATAAGCCTAGGGAGGACGAAAATGACCTAATTGATCATCCAATGACACAAACACACCTATTGGATGCACAAGATTGGTTAAAAACCCTAATTGGACAAGAATAAGCCTAGGGAGGACGAAAATGACCTAATTGATCATCCAATGACACAAACACACCTATTGGATGCACAAGATTGGTTAAAAACCCTAATTGGACAAGAATATGCCTAGGGAGGACGAAAATGACCTAAATGTTAATCCAATGACACAAATGAACTTATTGGATGCACAAGATTGCTTAAAAACCCTAATTGGACAAGAATATGTCTATGGAGGACGAAAATGACCTAATTGATCATCCAATGACACAAACACACCTATTGGATGCACAAGATTGGTTAAAAACCCTAATTGGACAAGAATAAGCCTAGGGAGGACGAAAATGACCTAATTGATCATCCAATGACACAAACACACCTATTGGATGCACAAGATTGGTTAAAAACCATAATTGGACAAGAATATGCCTAGGGAGGATGAAAATGACCTAATTGATCATCCAATGACACAAACACACCTATTGGATGCACAAGATTGGTTAAAAACCCTAATTGGACAAGAATATGCCTAGGGAGGACGAAAATGACATAAATGTTAATCCAATGACACAAATAAACTTATTGGATGCACAAGACTGGTTAAAAACCCTAATTGGACAAGAATATGCCTAGGGAGGACGAAAATGACCTAAATATTAATTCAATGACACAAACACACCTATTGGATGCACAAGATTGGTTAAAAACCCTAATTGGACAAGAATAAGCCTAGGGAGGACGAAAATGACCTAATTGATCATCCAATGACACAAACACACCTATTGGATGCACAAGATTGGTTAAAAACCCTAATTGGACAAGAATATGCCTAGGGAGGACGAAAATGACCTAAATATTAATTCAATGACACAAACAAACTTATCGGATGCACAAGATTGGTTAAAAACCCTAATTGGACAAGAATAAGCCTACGGAGGACGAAAATGACCTAATTGATAATCCAAAGACACAAACACACCTAATGGATGCACAAGATTGGTTAAAAACCCTAATTGGACAAGAATAAGCCTAGGGAGGACGAAAATGACCTAATTGATCATCCAATGACACAAACACACCTATTGGATGCACAAGATTGGTTAAAAACCCTAATTGGACAAGAATATGCCTAGGGAGGACGAAAATGACCTAAATATTAATTCAATGACACAAACAAAGTTATTGGATGCACAAGATTGATTAAAAACCCTAATTTGACAAGAATAAGTCTAGGTAGGACGAAAATGACCTAATTGATCATCCAATGACACAAACACACCTATTGGATGCACAAGATTGGTTAAAAACCCTAATTGGACATGAATAAGCCTAGGGACGACGAAAACGACCTAATTGATCATCCATTGACACAAACACACCTATTGGATGAACAAGATTGGTTAAAAACCCTAATTGGACAAGAATAAGCCTAGGGAGGACGAAAATGACCTAATTGATCATCCAATGACACAAACACACCTATTGGATGCACAAGATTGGTTAAAAACCCTAATTGGACAAGAATATGCCTAGGGAGGACGAAAATGACCTAAATATTAATTCAATGACACAAACAAAGTTATTGGATGCACAAGATTGGTTAAAAACCCTAATTGGACAAGAATAAGCCTAGGGAGGACGAAAATGACCTAATTGATCATCCAATGACACAAACACACCTATTGGATGCACAAGATTGGTTAAAAACCCTAATTGGACAAGAATATGCCTAGGGAGGACGAAAATGACCTAAATATTAATTCAATGACACAAACAAAGTTATTGGATGCACAAGATTGGTGAAAAACCCTAATTGGACAAGAATAAGCCTAGGGGGAACGAAAATGACCTAATTGATCATCCAATGACACAAACACACCTATTGGATGCACAAGATTGGTTAAAAACCCTAATTGGACAAGAATATGCCTAGGGAGGACGAAAATGACCTAAATATTAATTCAATGACACAAACAAAGTTATTGGATGCACAAGATTGGTTAAAAACCCTAATTGGACAAGAATAAGCCTAGGGAGGACGAAAATGACCTAATTGATCATCCAATGACACAAACACACCTATTGGATGCACAAGATTGGTTAAAAACCCTAATTGGACAAGAATATGCCTAGGGAGGACGAAAATGACCTAAATATTAATTCAATGACACAAACCAAGTTATTGGATGCACAAGATTGGTTAAAAACCCTAATTGGACAAGAATAAGTCTAGGGAGCACGAAAATGACCTAATTGATCATCCAATAACACAAATGAACTTATTGGATGCACAAGATTGGTTAAAAACCCTAATTGGACAAGAATAAGCCTAGTGAGGATGAAAATGACCTAATGGATCATCCAATGACACAAACACACCTATTGGAAGCACAAGATTGGTTAAAAACCCTAGTTGGACAAGAATTTGCCTAGGGAGGACGAAAAAGACCTAATTGATCATCCAATGACACAAATGAACTTATTGGATGCCCAAGATTGGTTAAAAACCCTAATTGGACAAGAATAAGCCTAGGGAGGACGAAAATGACCTAATTGATCATCCAATGACACAAACACACCTATTGGATGCACAAGATTGGTTAAAAACCCTAATTGGACAAGAATATGCCTAGGGAGGACGAAAATCACCTAAATGTTAATCCAATGACACAAATGAACTTATTGGATGCACAAGATTGGTTAAAAACCCAAATTGGACAAGAATAAGCCTTGGGGGGACGAAAATGTCCTAATTGATCATCCAATGACACAAACACACCTATTGGATGCACAAGACTGATTAATAACCCTAATTGGACAAGAATATGCCTAGGGAGGACGAAAATGACCTAAATATTAATTCAATGACATAAACAAAATTATTGGATGCACAAGATTGGTTAAAAACCCTAATTGGACAAGAATAAGACTAGGGAGGACGAAAATGACCTAATTGATCATCCAATGATACAAACACACCTATTGGAAGCACAAGATTGGTTAAAAACCCTAATTGGACAAAAATATGCCTAGGGAGGACGAAAATGACCTAAATGTTAATCCAACGACACAAATGAACTTATTGGATGCACAAGATTGGTTAAAAACCCTAATTGGACAAGAATAAGCCTAGGGAGGACGAAAATGACCTAATTGATCATCCAATGACACAAACACACCTATTGGATGCACAAGATTGGTTAAAAACCCTAATTGGAAAAGAATATGCCTAGGGAGGAGGAAAATGACCTAAATATTAATTCAATGACACAAACAAAGTTATTGGATGCACAAGATTGGTTAAAAACTGTAATTGGACAAGAATAAGCCTAGGGAGGACGATAATGACCTAATTGATCATCCAATGACACAAACACACCTATTGGATGCACAAGATTCGTTAAAAACCCTAATTGGACAAGAATATGTCTAGGGAGGACGAAAATGACCTAAATATTAATTCAATGACACAAACAAACTTATTGGATGCACAAGATTGGTTAAAAACCCTAATTGGACAAGAATAAGCCTAGGGAGGACGAAAATGACCTAATTGATCATCCAATGACACAAATACACCTATTGGATGCACAAGATTGGTTAAAAACCCTAATTGGAAGGGAATATGCCTAGGGAGGACGAAAATGACCTAAATATTAATTCAATGACACAAACAAACTTATTGGATGCACAAGATTGGTTAAAAACCCTAATTGGACAAGAATAAGCCTAGGGAGGACGAAAATGACCTAATTGATCATCCAATGACACAAAAACACCTATTGGATGCACAAGATTGGTTAAAAACCGTAATTGGACAAGAATATGCCTAGGGAGGACGAAAATGACCTAAATATTAATTCAATAAAACAAACAAAGTTATTGGATGCACAAGATTGGTTAAAAACCCTAATTGGACAAGAATAAGCCTAGGGAGGACGAAAATGACCTAATTGATCATCCAATGACACAAACACACCTATTGGATGCACAAGATTGGTTAAAAACCCTAATTGGACAAGAATATGCCTAGGGAGGACGAAAATGACCTAAATATTAATTCAATGAAACAAACAAACTTATTGGATGCACAAGATTGGTTAAAAACTTTAATTGGACAAGAATAAGCCTAGGGAGGACGAAAATGACCTAATTGATCATCCAATGACACAAACACACCTATTGGATGCACAAGATTGGTTAAAAACCCTAATTGGACAAGAATAAGCCTAGGGAGGACGAAAATGACCTAATTGATCATCCAATGACACAAATGAACTTATTGGATGCACAAGATTGGTTAAAAACCCTAGATGGACAAGAATATGCCTAGGGAGGACGAAAATGACCTAATTGATCATCCAATGACACAAATGAACTTATTGGATGCACAAGATTGGTTAAAAACCCTAATTGGACAAGAATAAGCATAGAAAGGACGAAAATGATCTAATTGATCATCCAATGACACAAACACACCTATTGGATGCACAAGATTGGTTAAAAACCCTAATTGGTAAAGAATATGCCTAGGGAGGACGAAAATGACCTAATTGATCATCCAATGACACAAACACACCTATTGGATGCACAAGATTGGTTAAAAACCCAAATTGGACAAGAATATGCCTAGGGAGGACGAAAATGACCTAATTGATCATCCAATGACACAAACACACCTATTGGATGCACAAGATTGGTTAAAAACCCTAATTGGACAAGAATATGCCTAGGGAGGACGAAAATGACCTAAATATTAATTCAATGACACAAACAAAGTTATTGGATGCACAAGATTGGTTTAAAACCCTAATTGGACAAGAATATGTCTAGGGAGGACGAAAATGACCTAAATGTTAATCCAATGACACAAATGAACTTATGGGATGCACAACATTGGTTAAAAACCCTAATTGGACAAGAGTAAGCCTAGGAAGGACGAAAATAACCTAATTGATCATCCAATGACACAAACACACCTATTGGATGCACAAGATTGGTTAAAAACCCTAATTGGACAAGAATATGCCTAGGGAAGACAAAAATGACCTAAATATTAATTCAATGACACAAACAAAGTTATTGGATGCACAAGATTGATTAAAAACCCTAATTTGACAAGAATAAGTCTAGGTAGGATGAAAATGACCTAATTGATCATCCAATGACACAAACACACCTATTGGATGCACAAGATTGGTTAAAAACCCTAATTGGACAAGAATAAGCCTAGGGAGGACGAAAATTACCTAATTGATCATCTAATGACACAAATGAACTTATTGGATGCACAAGATTGGTTAAAAACCCTAATTGGACAAGAATAAGCATAGAAAGGATGAAAATGACCTAATTGATCATCCAATGACACAAACACACCTATTGGATGCACAAGATTGGTTAAATACCCTAATTGGATAAGAATATGCCTAGGGAGGACGAAAATGACCTAATTGATCATCCAATGACACAAACACACCTATTGGATGCACAAGATTGGTTAAAAACCCTAATTGGACAAGAATATGCCTAGGGAGGACGAAAATGACCTAATTGATCTTCCAATGACACAAACACACCTATTGGATGCACAAGATTGGTTAAAAACCCTAATTGGACAAGAATATGCCTAGGGAGGACGAATATGACCTAAATGTTAATCCAATGGCACAACTCAACTTATTGGATGCACAAGATTGGTTAAAAACCCTAATTGGACAAGAATAAGCCTAGGGAGGACGAAAATGACCTAAATATTAATTCAATGACACAAACAAACTTATTGGATGCACAAGATTGGTTAAAAACCCTAATTGGACAAGAATAAGCCTAGGGAGGACGACAATGACCTAATTGATCATCCAATGACACACACACACCTATTGGAAGCACAAGATTGGTTAAAAACCCTAATTGGACAAGAATAGGCCTAGGGAGGATGACAATGACCTAATTGATCATCCAATGACACAAACACACCTATTGGATGCACAAGATTGGTTAAAAACCCATATTGGACAAGAATATGCCTAGGGAGGTTGAATATGACCTAAATGTTAATTCAATGACAAAAACGTACTTATTGGATGCACAACATTGGTTAAAAATCCTAATTGGACAAGAATATGCCTAAGGAGGACGAAAATGACCTAAATATTAATTCAATGACACAAACAAACTTATTGGATGCACAAGATTGGTTAAAAACCCTAATTGGACAAGAATAAGCCTAGGGAGGACGAAAATGACCTAATTGATCATCCAATGACACAAACACACCTATTGGATGCACAAGATTGGTTAAAAACCCAAATTGGACAAGAATATGCCTAGGGACGACGAAAATGACCTAATTGATCATCCAATGACACAAATATACCTATTGGATGCACAAGATTTGTTAAAAACCCTAATTAAACAAGAATATGCCTAGGGAGGACGAAAATGACCTAATTGATCATCCAATGACACAAACTCACCAATTGGATGCACAAGATTGGTTAAAAACCCTAATTGGACAAGAATAAGCCTAGGGAGGACGAAAATGACCTAAATATTAATTCAATGACACAAACAAACTTATTGGATGCACAAGATTGGTTAAAAACCCTAATTGGACAAGAATAAGCCTAGGGAGGACGACAATGACCTAATTGATCATCCAATGACACACACACACACCTATTGGAAGCACAAGATTGGTTAAAAACCCTAATTGGACAAGAATAGGCCTAGGGAGGATGACAATGACCTAATTGATCATCCAATGACACAAACACACCTATTGAATGCACAAGATTGGTTAAAAACCCTAATTGGACAAGAATATGCCTAGGGAGGACGAATAAGACCTAAATGTTAATTCAATGACAAAAACGTACTTATTGGATGCACAACATTGGTTAAAAACCATAATTGGACAAGAATATGCCTAAGGAGGACGAAAATGACCTAAATATTTATTCAATGACACAAACAAACTTATTGGATGCACAAGATTGGTTAAAAACCCTAATTGGACAAGAATAAGCCTAGGGAGGACGAAAATGACCTAATTGATCATCCAATGACACAAACACACCTATTGGATGCACAAGATTGGTTAAAAACCCTAATTGGACAAGAATATGCCTAGGGACGACGAAAATGACCTAATTGATCATCCAATGACACAAACATACCTATTGGATGCACAAGATTTGTTAAAAACCCTAATTAAACAAGAATATGCCTAGGGAGGACGAAAATGACCTAAATATAAATTCAATGACACAAACAAACTTATTGGATGCACAACATTGGTTAAAAACCCTAATTGGACAAGAATAAGCCTAGGGAGGACGTCAATGACCTAATTGATCATCCAATGACACAAACACACCTATTGGATGCACAAGATTGGTTAAAAACTCAAATTGGACAAGAATATGCCTAGGGAGGACGAAAATGACCTAAATATTAATTCAATGACATAAACAAAGTTATTGGATGCACAAGATTGGTTAAAAACCCTAATTGGACAAGAATAAGCCTAAGGAGGACGAAAATGACCTAATTGATCATCCAATGACACAAACACACCTATTGGATGCACAAGATTGGTTAAAAACTCTAGTTGGACGAGAATATGCCTAGGGAGGACGAAAATGACCTAATTGATCATCCAATGACACAAATGAACTTATTGGTTGCACAAGATTGGTTAAAAACCCTAATTGGACAAGAATAAGCCTAGGGAGGACGAAAATGACCTAATTGATCATCCAATGACACAAACACACCTATTGGATGCACAAGATTGGTTAAAAACCCTAATTGGACAAGAATATGCCTAGGGAGGACGAAAATGACCAAAATATTAATTCAATGACACAAACAAAGTTATTGGATGCACAAAATTTGTTAAAAACCCTAATTGGATAAGAATAAGCCTAGGGAGGACGAAAATGACCTAATTGATCATCCAATCACACAAACACACCTATTGGATGCACAAGATTGGTTAAAAACCCTAATTGGACAAGAATATGCCTAGGGAGGACGAAAATGACCTAAATATTAATTCAATGACACAAACAAAGTTATTGGATGCACAAGATTGGTTAAAACCACTAATTTGACAAGAATAAGCATAGGGAGGACGAAAATGACCTAATTGATCATCCAATGACACAAACACACCTATTGGATGCACAAGATTGGTTAAAAACCCTAATTGGACAAGAATATGCCTAGGGAGGACGAAAATGACCTAAATATTAATCAATGACACAAATGAACTTATTGGATGCACAAGATTGGTTAAAAACACTAATTGGACAAGAATAAGCCTAGGGAGGACGAAAATGACCTAATTGATCATCCAATGACACAAACACACCTATTGGAAGCACAAGATTGGTTAAAAACCCTAATTGGACAAGAATATGCCTAGGGAGGACGAAAATGACCTAACTGTTAATTCAATGACACAAACAAAGTTATTGGATGCACAAGATTGGTTAAAAACCCTAATTGGACAAGAATAAGCCTAGGGAGGACGAAAATGACCTAAATATTAATTCAATGACACAAACAAAGTTATTGGATGCACAAGATTGGTTAAAAACCCTAATTGGACAAGAATAAGCCTAGGGAGGACGAAAATGACCTAATTGATCATCCAATGACACAAACACACCTATTGGAAGCACAAGATTGGTTAAAAAACCTAATTGGACAAGAATATGCCTAGGAAGGACGAAAATGACCTAAATGTTAATCCAATGACACAAATGAACTTATTGGATGGACAAGATTGGTTAAAAATCCTAATTGGACGAGAATAAGCCTAGGGAGGACGAAAATGACCTAATTGATCATCCAATGACACAAACACACCTATTGGATGCACAAGATTGGTTAAAAACCCTAATTGGACAAGAATATGCCTAGGGAGGACGAAAATGACCTAAATATTAATTCAATGACACAAATGAACTTATTGGATGCACAAGATTGGTTAAAAACCCTAATTGGACAAGAATAAGTCTAGGGAGGATGAAAATGACCTAATTGATCATCCAATGACACAAACACACCTATTGGAAGCACAAGATTGGTTAAAATTCCTAATTGGACAAGAATATGCCTAGGGAGGACGAAAATGACCTAAATATTAATTCAATGACACAAACAAAGTTATTGGATGCACAAGATTGGTTAAAAACCCTAATTGGACAAGAATAAGCCTAGGGAGGACGAAAATGACCTAATTGATCATCCAATGACACAAACACACCTATTGGATGCACAAGATTGGTTAAAAACCCTAATTGGACAAGAATATGCCTAGGGAGGACGAAAATGACCTAATTGATCATCCAATGACACAAACACGCCTATTGGAAGCACAAGATTGGTTAAAAACCCTAATTGGACAAGAATAAGCCTAGGGAGGACGAAAATAACCTAATTGATCATCCTATGACACAAACTCACCTATTGGATACACAAGATTGGTTAAAAACCCTAATTGGACAAGAATAAGCCTAGGGAGGACGAAAATGACCTAATTGATCATCCAATGACACAAACACACCTATTGGATGCACAAGATTGGTTAAAAACCCTAATTGGACAAGAATATGCCTAGGGAGGACGAAAATGACCTAAATGTTAATCCAATGACACAAACACACCTATTGGATTCACAAGATTGGTTAAAAACCCTAATTGGACAAGAATAAGCCTAGGGAGGACGAAAATGACCAAATTGATCATCCAATGACAAAAACAAACCTATTGGATGCACAAGATTGGTTAAAAACCCTAATTGAACAAGAATATGCCTAAGGAGGACGAAAATGACCTAAATGTTAATCCAATGACACAAATGAACTTATTGGATGCACAAGATTGGTTAAAAACCCTAATTGGACAAGAATAAGCCTAGGGAGGATCAAATTGACCTAATTGAATATTCAATGACACAAACACACCTATTGGATGCACAAGATTGGTTAAAAACCCTAATTGGACAAGAATATGCCTAGGGAGGACGAAAATGACCTAAATGTTAATCCAATGACACAAATGAACTTATTGGATGCACAAGATTGGTTAAAAACCCTATTTGGACAAGAATAAGCCTAGGGAGTATGAAAATGACCTAATTGATCATCCAATGACACAAACACACCTATTGGATGCACAAGATTGGTTAAAAACCCTAATTGGACAAGAATATGCCTAGGGAGGACGAAAATGACCTAATTGATCATCCAATGACACAAACAAATTTATTGGATGCACAAGATTGGTTAAAAACCCTAATTGGACAACAATAAGCCTAGGGAGTACGAAAATGACCTAATTGATCATCAGATGACACAAACACACCTATTGGATGCACAAGATTGGTTAAAAACCCTAATTGGACAAGAATATGCCTAGGGAGGACGAAAATGACCTAAATTGATCATCCAATGACACAAACACACCTATTGAATGCACAAGATTGGTTAAAAACCCTAATTGGACAAGAATATGCCTAGGGAGGACGAAAATGACCTAAATGTTAATCCAATGACCCAAATGAACTTATTGGATGCACAAGATTGGTTAAAAACCATAATTGGACAGGAATAAGCCTAGGGAGGACGAAAATGACCTAATTGATCATCCAATGACACAAACACACTTATTGGATGCACAAGATTGGTTAAAAACCCTAATTGGACAAGAATAAGCCTAGGGAGGACGAAAATGACCTAATTGATCATCCAATGACACAAACACACCTATTGGATGCACAAGATTGGTTAAAAACCCTAATTGGACAAGAATATGCCTAGGGAGGACGAAAATGACCTAAATATTAATTCAATGACACAAACAAACTTATTTGAGGCACAAGATTGGTTAAAAACCCTAATTGGCCAAGAATAAGCCTAGGGAGGACGAAAATGACCTAATTGATCATCCAATGACACAAACACACCTATTGGATGCACAAGATTGGTTAAAAACCCTAATTGGACAAGAATAAGCCTAGGGAGGACGAAAATGACCTAATTGATCATCCAATGACACAAACACACCTATTGGATGCACAAGATTGGTTAAAAACCTTAATTGGAAAAGAATATGCCTAAGGAGGACGAAAATGACCTAAATATTAATTCAATGACACAAACAAAGTTATTGGATGCACAAGATTGGTTAAAAACCCTAATTGGACAAGAATAAGCCTAGGGAGGACGAAAATGACCTAATTGATCATCCAATGACACAAACACACCTATTGGATGCACAAGATTGGTTAAAAACCCTAATTGGACAAGAATATGCCTAGGGAGGACGAAAATGACCTAAATATTAATTCAATGAAACAAACAAACTTATTGGATGCACAAGATTGGTTAAAAACCCTAATTGGAGAAGAATAAGCCTAGGGAGGACGAAAATGACCTAATTGATCATCCAATGACACAGACACACCTATTGGAAGCACAAGATTGATAAAAAACCCTAATTGGACAAGAATATGCCTAGGGAGGACGAAAATGACCTAAATGTTAATCCAATGACACAAATGAACTTATTGGATGCACAAGATTGGTTAAAAACCCTAATTGGACAAGAATAAGCCTAGGGAGGGCGAAAATGACCTAATTGATCATCCAATGACACAAACACACCTATTGGATGCACAGGATTGGTTAAAAACCCGAATTGGACAAGAATATGCCTAGGGAGGACGAAAATGACCTAAATATTAATTCAATGACACAAACAAAGTTATTGGATGCACAAGATTGGTTAAAAACCCTAATTGGACAAGAATAAGCCTAGGGAGGACGAAAATGACCTAATTGATCATCCAATGACACAAACACACCTATTGGATGCACAAGATTGGTTAAAAACCCTAGTTGGACAAGAACATGCATAGGGAGGACGAAAATGACCTTAGTGATCATCCAATGACACTAATGAACTTATTGGATGCACAAGATTGGTTAAAAACCCTAATTGGACAAGAATAAGCCTAGGGAGGACGAAAATGACCTAATTGATCATCCAATGACACAAACACACCTATTGGATGCACAAGATTGGTTAAAAACCCTAATTGGACAAGAATATGCCTAGGGAGGACGAAAATGACCTAAATATTAATTCAATTAAACAAACAAACTTATTGGATGCACAAGATTGGTTAAAAACCCTAATTGGACAAGAATAAGCCTAGGGAGGACGAAAATGACCTAATTGATCATCCAATGACACAAACACACCTATTGGATGCACAAGATTGGTTAAAAACCCTAATTGGACAAGAATATGCCTAGGGAGTACGAAAATAACCTAAATGTTAATCCAATGATACAAATGAACTTATTGGATGCACAAGATTGGTTAAAAACCCTAATTGGACAAGAATAAGCCTAAGGAGGACGAACATGACCTAATTGATCATCCAATGACACAAACACACCTATTGGATGCACAAGATTGGTTAAAAACCCTAATTGGACAAGACTATGCCTAGGGAGGACGAAAATGACCTAAATATTAATTCAATGACACAAACAAAGTTATTGGATGCACAAGATTGGTTAAAAACCCTAATTGGACAAGAATAAGCCTAGGGAGGACGAAAATGACCTAATTGATCATCCAATGACACAAACACACCTATTGGATGCACAAGATTGGTTAAAAACCCTAATTGGACAAGAATATGCCTAGGGAGTTCGAAAATGACCTAATTGATCATCCAATGACACAAACACACCTATTGGATGCACAAGATTGGTTAAAAACCCTAATTGGACAAGAATATGCCTAGGGAGGACGAAAATGACCTAATTGATCATCCAATGACACAAACACACCTATTGGATGCACAAGATTGGTTAAAAACCCTAATTGGACAAGAATATGCCTATGGAGGATGAAAATGACCTAAATGTTAATCCAATGACACAAATGAACTTATTGGATGCACAAGATTGGTTAAAAACCTTAATTGAACAAGAATAAGCCTAGGGAGGATCAAAGTGACCTAATTGATCATCCAATGAGATAAACACACCTATTGGATGCACAAGATAGGTTAAAAACCCTAGTTGGACAAGAATAAGCCTAGGGAGGACGAAAATGACCTAAATATTAATTCAATGACACAAACAAAGTTATTGGATGCACAAGATTGGTTAAAAACCCTAATTGGACAAGAATAAGCCTAGGGAGGACGAAAATGACCTAATTGATCATCCAATGACACAAACACACCTATTGGATGCACAAGATTGGTTAAAAACCCTAATTGGACAAGAATATGCCTAGGGAGGACGAAAATGACCTAAATATTAATTCAATGACACAAACAAAGTTATTGGATGCACAATATTGGTTAAAAACACTAATTGGACAAGAATAAGCCTAGGGAGGACGAAAATGACCTAATTGATCATCCAATGACACAAACACACCTATTGGATGCACAAGATTGGTTAAAAACCCTAATTGGACAAGAATATGCCTAGGAAGGACGAAAATGACCTAAATGTTAATCAAATGACATAAATGAACTTATTGGATGCACAAGATTGGTTAAAAACCCTAATTGGACAAGAATATGCCTAGGGAGGAGGAAAATGACCTAAATATTAATTCAATGACACAAACAAAGTTATTGGATGCACAAGATTGGTTAAAAACCCTAATTGGACAAGAATAAGCCTAGGGAGGACGAAAATGACCTAATTGATCATCCAATGACACAAACACACCTATTGGATGCACAAGATTGGTTAAAAATCCTAATTGGGGAACAATATGCCTAGGGAGGACGAAAATGACCTAAATATTAATTCAATGACACAAACAAACTTATTGGATGCACAAGATTGGTTAAAAACCCTAATTGGACAAGAATAAGCCTAGGGAGGACGAAAAAGACCTAAACGTTAAACCAATGACACAAACACACCTATTGGATGCACAAGATTGGTTAAAAACCCTAGTTGGACAAGAATAAGCCTAGGGAGGACGAAAATGACCTAATTGATCATCCAATGACACAAACACACCTATTGGAAGCACAAGATTGGTTAAAAACCCTAATTGGACAAGAATATTCCTAGGGAGGACGAAAATGACCTAAATGTTAATCCAATGACACAAATGAACTGATTGGATGCACAAGATTGGTTAAAAACCCTAATTGGACAAGAATAAGCCTAGGGAGGACGAAAATGACCTAATTGATCATCCAATGACACAAACACACCTATTGGATGCACAAGATTGGTTAAAAACCCAAATTGGACAAGAATAAGCCTAGAGAGGACGAAAATGACCTAATTGATCATCCAAAGACACAAACACACCTATTGGATGCACAAGTTTGGTTAAAAACCCTAATTGGACAAGAATATGCCTAGGGAGGACGAAAATGACCTAAATGTAAATCCAATGACACAAATGAACTTATTGGATGCACAAGATTGGTTAAAAACCCTAATAGGACAAGAATATGCCTAGGGAGGACGAAAATGACCTAAATGTAAATCCAATGACACAAACAAACTTATTGGATGTACAAGATTGGTTAAAAACCCTAATTGGACAAGAATAAGCCTAGGGAGGACGAAAATGACCTAATTGATCATCCAATGACACAAACACACCTATTGGATGCACAAGATTGGTTAAAAACCC
>JBBPBR010001456.1:0-22741 GCA_037974775.1 Cicer pinnatifidum | reverse complement strand
AATTGATCATCCAATGACACAAACACACCTATTGGATACACAAGATTGGTTAAAAACCCTAATTGGACAAGAATAAGCCTAGGGAGGACGAAAATGACCTAAATGTTAATCCAATGACACAAATGAACTTATAGGATGCACAAGATTGGTTAAAAACCCTAATTGGACAAGAATAAGCCTAGGGAGGACGAAAATGACCTAATTGATCATCCAATGACACAAACACACCTATTGGATGCACAAGATTGGTTAAAAACCCTAATTGGACAAGAATATGCCTACGGAGGACAAAAATGACCTAGATATTAATTCAATGACACAAACAAAGTTATTGGATGCACAAGATTGGTTAAAAATCCTAATTGGACAAGAATAAGCCTAGGGAGGACGAAAATGACCAAATTGATCATCCAATGACACAAACACACCTATTGGATGCACAAGATTGGTTAAGAACCCTAGTTGGACAAGAATAAGCCTAGGGTGGACGAAAATGACCTAATTGATCAACCAATGACACAAACACACCTATTGGATACACAAAATTGGTTAAAAACCCTAATTGGACAAGAATATGCCTAGGGAGGACGAAAATGACCTAAATGTTAATCCAATGACACAAATGAACTTATTGGATGCATAAGATTAGTTAAAAACCCTAATTGGACAAGAATAAGCCTAGGGTGGACGAAAATGACCTAAATGTTAATCCAATGACACAACTCAACTTATTGGATGCACAAGATTGGTTAAAAACCCTAATTGGACAAGAATAAGCCTAGGGAGGACGAAAATGACCTAATTGATCGTCCAATGACACAAACACACCTTTTGGATGCACAAGATTCGTTAAAAACCCTAATTGGACATGAATATGCCTATGGAGGACGAAAATGACCTAATTGATCATCCAATGACACAAACACACCTATTGGATGCACAAGATTGGTTAAAAACCCTAATTGGACAAGAATATGCCTAGGGAGGACGAAAATGACCTAATTGATCATCCAATGACACAAACACACCTATTGGATGCACAAGATTGGTTAAAAACCCTAATTGGACAAGAATATGCCTAGGGAGGACGAAAATGACCTAATTGATCATCCAATGACACAAATGAACTTATCGGATGCACACGATTAGTTAAAAACCCTAATTGGACAAGAATATGCATAGGGAGGAAGAAAATAACCTAATTGATCATCCAATGACACAAACACACCTATTGGATGCACAAGATTGGTTAAAAACCCTAATTGGACAAGAATATGCCTAGGGAGGACGAAAATGACCTAATTGATCATCCAATGACACAAACACACCTATTGGATGCACAAGATTGGTTAAAAACCCTAATTGGACAAGAATATGCCTAGGGAGGACGAAAATGACCTAATTGATCATCCAATGACACAACACACCTATTGGCTGCACAAGATTGGTTAAAAACCCTAATTGGACAAGAATATGCCTAGGGAGGACGAAAATGACCTAATTGATCATCCAATGACACAAACACACCTATTGGATGCACAAGATTGGTTAAAAACCCTAATTGGACAAGAATATGCCTAGGGAGGACGAAAATGACCTAAATATTAATTCAATGACACAAATGAACTTATTGGATACACAAGATTGGTTAAAAACCCTAATTGGACAAGAATAAGCCTAGGGAGGACGAAAATGACCTAAATGTTAATCCCATGACACAACTCAACTTATTGGATGCACAAGATTGGTTAAAAATCCTAATTGGACAAGAATAAGCTTAGGGAGGACGAAAATGACCTAATTGATCATCCAATGACACAAACACACCTATTGGATACACAAGATTGGTTAAAAACCCTAATTGGACAAGAATATGCCTAGGGTGGACGAAAATGACCTAAATATTAATTCAATAACACAAACAAACTTATCGGATGCACAAGATTGGTTAAAAACCCTAATTGGACAAGAATAAGCCTAGGGAGGATGAAAATGACCTAATTGTTAATCCAATGACACAACTCAACTTATTGGATGCACAAGATTGGTTAAAAACCCTAATTGGACAAGAATAAGCCTAGGGAGGACGAAAATGACCTAATTGATCATCCAATGACACAAACACACCTATTGGATGCACAAGATTGGTTAAAAACCCTAATTGGACAAGAATATGCCTAGGGAGGACGAAAATGACCTAAATATTAATTCAATGAAACAAACAAACTTATTGGATGCACAAGATTGGTTAAAAACCCTAATTGGACAAGAATATGCCTATGGAGGACGAAAATGACCTAAATATTAATTCAAGGACACAAACAAAGTTATTGGATGCACAAGATTGGTTAAAAACCCTAATTGGACAAGAATAAGCCTAGGGAGGAGGAAAATGACGTAAATGTTAATCCAATGACACAACTCAACTTATTGGATGCACAAGATTGGTTAAAAACCCTAATTGGACAAGAATAAGCCTAGGGAGGACGAAAATGACCTAATTGATCATCCAATGACACAAACACACCTATTGGATGCACAAGATTGGTTAAAAACCCTAATTGGACAAGAATATGCATAGGAAGGACGAAAATGACCTAAATATTAATTCAATGACACAAACAAAGTTATTGGATGCACAAGATTGGTTAAAAACCCTAATTGGACAAGAATAAGCCTAGGGAGGACGTAAATGACGTAATTGATCATCCTATGACACAAACACACCTATTGGATGCGCAAGATTGGTTAAAAACCCTAATTGGACAAGAATATGCCTAGGGAGGACGAAAATGACCTAAATGTTAATCCAATGACACAAATGAACTTATTGGATGTACAAGATTGGTTAAAAACCCTAATTGGACAAGAATAAGCCTAGAGAGGACGAAAATGACCTAATTGATCATCCAATGACACAAACACACCTATTGGATGCACAAGATTGGTTAAAAACCCTAATTGGACAAGAATAAGGCTAGGGAGGACGAAAATGACCTAATTGATCATCCAATGACACAAACACGCCTATTGGATGCACAAGATTGGTTAAAAACCCTAGTTTGACAAGAATATGCCTAGGGAGGACGAAAATGACCTAATTGATCATCCAATGACACAAATGAACTTATTGGATGCACAAGATTGGTTAAAAACCCTAATTGGACAAGAATAAGCCTAGGGAGGACGAAAATGACCTAATTGATCATCCAATGACACAAACACACCTATTGGATGCACAAGATTGGTTAAAAACCCTAATTGGACAAGAATATTCCTAGGGAGGACGAAAATGACCTAAATATTAATTCAATGACACAAACAAAGTTATTGGATGCACAAGATTGGTTAAAAACCCTAATTGGACAAGAATAAGCCTAGGAATGACGAAAATGACCTAATTGATCATCCAATGACACAAACACACCTATTGGATGCACAAGATTGGTTAAAAACCCTAATTGGACAAGAATATGCCTAGGGAGGACGAAAATGACCTAATTGATCATCCAATGGCACAAACAAACTTATTGGATGCACAAGATTGGTTAAAAACCCTAATTGGACAAGAATAAGCCTAGGGAGGACGAAAATGACCTAATTGATCATCCAATGACACAAACACACCTATTGGATGCACAAGATTGGTTAAAAACCCTAATTGGACAAGAATAAGCCTAGGGAGGACGAAAATGACCTAATTGAAAATCCAATGACACAAACACACCTATTGGATGCACAAGATTGGTTAAAAACCCTAATTGGACAAGAATAAGCCTAGGGAGGACGAAAATGACCTAATTGATCATCCAATGACACAAACACACCTATTGGATGCACAAGATTGGTTAAAAACCCTAATTGGACAAGAATATGCATAGGGAGGACGAAAATGACCTAAATATTAATTTAATGACACAAACAAAGTTATTGGATGCACAAGATTGGTTAAAAACTTTAATTGGACAAGAATAAGCCTAGGGAGGACGTAAATAACCTAATTGATCATCCATTGACACAAACACACCTATTGGATGCATAAGATTTGTTAAAAATCCTAATTGGACAAGAATATGTCTGGGGAGGACGAAAATGACATAAATATTAATTCAAAGACACAAATAAACTTATTGGATCCACAAGATTGGTTAAAAACCCTAATAGGACAAGAATATGCCTAGGGAGGACGAAAATGACCTAATTGATCATCCAATGACACAAACACACCTATTGGATGCACAAGATTGGTTAAAAACCCTAATTGGACAAGAATATGCCTTGGGAGGACGAAAATGACCTAATTGATCATCCAATGACACAAACACACCTATTGGATGCACAAGATTGGTTAAAAACCCTAATTGGACAAGAATATGCCTAGGGAGGACGAAAATGACCTAATTGATCATCCAATGACACAAACACACCTATTGGATGCACAAGATTGGTTAAAAACCCTAATTGGACAAGAATATGCCTAGGGAGGACGAAAATAACCTAAATATTAATCCAATGACACAACTCAACTTATTGGATGCACAAGATTGGTTAAAAACCCTAATTGGACAAGAATAAGCCTAGGGAGGACGAAAATGACCTAATTGATCATCCAATGACACAAACACACCTATTGGATGCACAAGATTGGTTAAAAACCCTAATTGGACAAGAATATGCCTAGGGAGGACGAAAATGACCTAATTGATCATCCAATGACACAAATGAACTTATTGGATGCACAAGATTAGTTAAAAACACTAATTGGACAAGAATAAGCCTAGGGAGGACGAAAATAACCTAACTGATCATCCAATGACACAAACACACCTATTGGATGCACAAGATTGGTCTAAATAATTGGATAAGAATATGCCTAGGGAGGACGAAAATGACCTAAATATTAATCCAATGACACAAATGAACTTATTGGATGCACAAGATTGGTTAAAAACCCTAATTGGACAAGAATAACCCTAGGGAGGACGAAAATGACCTAAATGTTAATCCAATGACACAACTCAACTTATTGGATGCACAAGATTGGTTAAAAACCCTAATTGGACAAGAATAAGCCTAGGGAGGACGAAAATGACCTAATTGATCATCCAATGACACAAACACACCTATTGGATGCACAAGATTGGTAAAAAACCCTAATTGGACAAGAATATGCCTAGGGAGGACGAAAATGACCTAATTGATCATCCAATGACACAAACACACCTATTAGATGCACAAGATTGGTTAAAAACCCTTATTGGACAAGAATAAGCCTAGGGAGGAAGAAAATGACCTAATTGATCATCCAATGACACAAACACACCTATTGGATGCACAAGATTGGTTAAAAACCCTAATTGGACAAGAATAAGCCTAGGGAGGACGAAAATGACCTAAATGTTAATCCAATGACACAACTCAGCTTATTGGATGCACAACATTGGTTAAAAACCCTAATTGGACAAGAATAAGCCTAGGGAGGACGAAAATGACCTAATTGATCATCCAATGACACAAACACACCTATTGGATGCACAAGATTGGTTAAAAACCCTAATTGGACAAGAATATGCCTAGGGAGGACGAAAATGACCTAATTGATCATCCAATGACACAAATGAACTTATTGGATGCACAAGATTAGTTAAAAACCCTAATTGGACAAGAATATGCCTAGAGAGGACAAAAATAACCTAATTGATCATCCAATGACACAAACACACCTATTGGATGCACAAGAATTGGTTAAAAACCCTAATTGGACAAGAATATGCCTAGGGAGGACGAAAATGACCTAAATGTTAATCCAATGACACAAATGAACTTATTGGATGCATAAGATTGGTTAAAAACCCTAATTGGACAAGAATAAGCCTAGGGTGGACGAAAATGACCTAAATGTTAATCCAATGACACAACTCAACTTATTGGATGCACAAGATTGGTTAAAAACCCTAATTGGACAAGAATAAGCCTAGGGAGGACGAAAATGACCTAATTGATCATCCAATGACACAAACACACCTATTGGATGCACAAGATTGGTTAAAAACCCTAATTGGACAAGAATATGCCTAGGGAGGACGAAAATGACCTAATTGATCATCCAATGACACAAACACGCCTATTGGAAGCACAAGATTGGTTAAAAACCCTAATTGGACAAGAATATGCCTAGGGAGGACGAAAATGACCTAATTGATCATTCAATGACACAAACACACCTATTGGATGCACAAGATTGGTTAAAAACCCTAATTGGACAAGAATATGCCTAGGGAGGACGAAAATGACCTAAACGTTAATCCAATGAAACAACTCAACTTATTGGATGCACAAGATTGGTTAAAAACCCTAATTGGACAAGAATAAGCCTAGGGAGGACGAAAATGACCTAATTGATCATCCAATGACACAAACACACCTATTGGATGCACAAGATTGGTTAAAAACCCTAATTGGACAAAAATAAGCCTAGGGAGGACGAAAATGACATAATTGATCATCCAATGACACAAACACACCTATTGGATGCACAAGATTGGTTAAAAACCCTAATTGGACAAGAATAAGCCTAGGGAGGACGAAAATGACCTAATTAATCATCCAATGACACAAACACACCTATTAGATGCACAAGATTGGTTAAAAACCCTAATTGGACAAGAATATGCCTAGGGAGGACGAAAATGACCTAAATATTAATTCAATGAAACAAACAAACTTATTGGATGCTCAAGATTGGTTAAAAACCCTAATTGGACAAGAATAAGCCTAGGGAGGACGAAAATGACCTAATTGGTCATCCAATGACACAAACACACCTATTGGATACACAAGATTGGTTAAAAACCCTAATTGGACAAGAATAAGCCTAGGGAGGACGAAAATGACCTAAATGTTAATCTAATGACACAAATGAACTTATTGGATGCACAAGATTGGTTAAAAACCCTAATTGGACAAGAATAAGCCTAGGGGGGATGAAAATGACCTAAATTTTAATCCAATGAAACAACACAACTTATTGGATGCACAAGATTGGTTAAAAACCCTAATTGGACAAGAATAAGCCTAGGGAGGACAAAAATGACCTAATTGATCATCCAATGACACAAACACACCTATTAAATGCAAAAGACTGGTTAAAAACCCTAATTGGACAAGAATATGCCTAGGGAGGACGAAAATGACCTAAACGTTAATCCAATGAAACAACTCAACTTATTGGATGCACAAGATTGGTTAAAAACCCTAATTGGACAAGAATAAGCCTAGGGAGGACGAAAATGACCTACTTGATCATCCAATGACACAAACACACCTATTGGATACACAAGATTGGTTAAAAACCCTAATTGGACAAGAATATGCCTAGGGAGGACGAAAATGACCTAAATGTTAATCCAATGACACAAATGAACTTATTGGATGCACAAGATTGGGTAAAAACCCTAATTGGACAAGAATAAGCCTAGGGAGGACGAAAATGACCTAATTGATCATCCAATGACACAAACACACCTATTGGATGCACAAGATTGGTTAAAAACCCTAATTGGACAAGAATAAGTCTAGGGAGGACGAAAATGACCTAATTGATCATCCAATGACACAAACACACCTATTGGATGCACAAGATTGGTTAAAAACCCTAATTGGACAAGAATATGCCTAGGGAGGACGAAAATGTCCTAAATATTAATTCAATGAAACAAACAAACTTATTGTATGCACAAGATTGGTTAAAAACCCTAATTGGACAAGTATATGCCTAGGGAGGACGAAAATGACCTAATTGATCATCCAATGACACAAACACACCTATTGGATGCACAAGATTGGCTAAAAACCCTAATTGGACAAGAATAAGCCTAGGGAGGACGAAAATGACCTAATTGATCATCCAATGACACAAACACACCTATTGGATACACAAAATTGGTTAAAAACCCTAATTGGACAAGAATATGCCTAGGGAGGACGAAAATGACCTAAATGTTAATCCAATGACACAAATGAACTTATTGGATGCATAAGATTAGTTAAAAACCCTAATTGGACAAGAATAAGCCTAGGGTGGACGAAAATGACCTAAATGTTAATCCAATGACACAACTCAACTTATTGGATGCACAAGATTGGTTAAAAACCCTAATTGGACAAGAATAAGCCTAGGGAGGACGAAAATGACCTAATTGATCATCCAATGACACAAACACACCTATTGGATGCACAAGATTGGTTAAAAACCCTAATTGGACAAGAATATGCCTAGGGAGGACGAAAATGACCTAATTGATCATCCAATGACACAAACACGCCTATTGGAAGCACAAGATTGGTTAAAAACCCTAATTGGACAAGAATATGCCTAGGGAGGACGAAAATGACCTAATTGATCATTCAATGACACAAACACACCTATTGGATGCACAAGATTGGTTAAAAACCCTAATTGGACAAGAATATGCCTAGGGAGGACGAAAATGACCTAAACGTTAATCCAATGAAACAACTCAACTTATTGGATGCACAAGATTGGTTAAAAACCCTAATTGGACAAGAATAAGCCTAGGGAGGACGAAAATGACCTAATTGATCATCCAATGACACAAACACACCTATTGGATGCACAAGATTGGTTAAAAACCCTAATTGGACAAGAATAAGCCTAGGGAGGACAACAATGACCTAATTGATCATCCAATGACACAAACACACCTATTGGATGCACAAGAATGGTTAAAAACCCTAATTGGACAAGAATAAGCCTAGGGAGGACGAAAATGACCTAATTGATCATCCAATGACACAAACACACCTATTGGATGCACAAGATTGGTTAAAAACCCTAATTGGACAAGAATAAGCCTAGGGAGGACGAAAATGACCTAATTGATCATCCAATGACACAAACACACCTATTGGATGCACAAGATTGGTTAAAAACCCTAATTGGACAAGAATATGCCTAGGGAGGACGAAAATGACCTAAATGTTAATCCAATGACACAACTCAACGTATTGGATGCACAAGATTGGTTAAAAACCCTAATTGGACAAGAATAAGCCTAGGGAGGACGAAAATGACCTAATTGATCATCCAATGACACAAACACACCTATTGGATGCACAAGATTGGTTAAAAACCCTAATTGGACAAGAATAAGTCTAGGGAGGACGAAAATGACCTAATTGATCATCCAATGACACAAACACACTTATTGGATGCAAAAGATTGGTTAAAAACCCTAATTGGACCAGAATATGCCTAGGGAGGACGAAAATGACCTAAATATTAATTCAATGACACAAACAAAGTTATTGGATGTACAAGATTGGTTAAAAACCCTATTTGGACAAGAATAAGCCTAGGGAGGACGAAAATGACCTAATTGATCATCCAATGACACAAACACACCTATTGGATGCACAAGATTGGTTAAAAACCCTAATTGGACAAGAATAAGCCTAGGGAGGACGAAAATGACCTAATTGATCATCCAATGACACAAACACACCTATTGGATGCACAAGATTGGTTAAAAACCATAATTGGACAAGAATAAGCCTATGGAGGACGAAAATGACATAATTGATCATCCAATGACACAAACACACCTATTGGATGCACAAGATTGGTTTAAAACCCTAGTTGGACAAGAATATGCCTAGGGAGGACGAAAATGACCTAATTGATCATCCAATGACACAAATGAACTTATGGATGCACAAGATTGGTTAAAAACCCTAATTGGACAAGAATAAGCCTAGGGAGGACGAAAATGACCTAATTGATCATCCAATGACACAAACACACCTATTGGATGCACAAGATTGGTTAAAAACCCTAATTAGACAAGAATATGCCTAGGGAGAACGAAAATGACCTAATTGATCATCCAATGACACAAACACACCTATTGAATGCACAAGATCGGTTAAAAACCCTAATTGGACAAGAATAAGCCTAGGGAGGACGAAAATGACCTAATTGATCATCCAATGACACAAACACACCTATTGGATGCACAAGATTGGTTAAAAACCCTAATTGGACAAGAATATGCCTAGGGATGACGAAAATGACCTAAATGTTAATCCAATGACACAAACACACCTATTGGATGCACAAGATTGGTTAAAAACCCTAATTGGACAAGAATAAGCCTAGGGAGGACGAAAATGACCTAATTGATCATCCAATGACACAAACACACCTATTGGATGCACAAGATTGGTTAAAAACCCTAATTGGACAAGAATATGCCTAGGGAGGACGAAAATGACCTTATTGATCATCCAATAACACAAACACACCTATTGGATGCACAAGATTGGTTAAAAACCCTAATTGGACAAGAATAAGCCTAGGGAGGACGAAAATGACCTAATTGATCATCCAATGACACAAACACACCTATTGGATGCACAAGATTGGTTAAAAACCCTAATTGGACAAGAATATGCCTAAGGAGGACGAAAATGACCTAAATATTAATTCAATGACACAAATGAACTTATTGGATGCACAAGATTGGTTAAAAACCCTAATTGGACAAGAATAAGCCTAGGGAGGACGAAAATGACCTAATTGATCATCCAATGACACAAACACACCTATTGGATGCACAAGATTGGTTAAAAACCCTAATTGGACAAGAATAAGCCTAGGGAGGACGTAAATGACCTAATTGATCATCCAATGACATAAACACACCTATTGGATGCACAAGATTGGTTAAAAACCCTAATTGGACAAGAATATGCCTAGGGAGGACGAAAATGACCTAATTGATCATCCAATGACACAAACACACCTATTGGATGCACAAGATTGGTTAAAAACCCTAATTGGACAACAATAAGCATAGGGAGGACGAAAATGACCTAATTGATCATCCAATGACACAAACACACCTATTGGATGCACAAGATTGGTTAAAAACCCTAATTGGACAAGAATATGCCTAGGGAGGACGAAAATGACCTAATTGATCATCCAATGACACCAACACACCTATTGGATGCACAAGATTGATTAAAAACCCTAATTGGACAAGAATATGCCTAGGGAGAACGAAAATGACCTAAATTGATCATCCAATGACACAAACACACCTATTGGATGCACAAGATTGGTTAAAAACCCTAATTGGACAAGAATATGCCTAGGGAGAACGAAAATGACCTAAATGTTAATCCAATGACACAAATGAACTTATTGGATGCACAAGATTGGTTAAAAACCCTTATTGGACAAGAATAAGCCTAGGGAGGACGAAAATGACCTAATTGATCATCGAATGACACAAACACACCTATTGGATGCACAAGATTGATTAAAAACCCTAATTGGACAAGAATAAGCCTAAGGAGGACGAAAATGACCTAATTGATAATCCAATGACACAAACACACCTATTGGATGCGCAAGGTTGGTTAAAAACCCTAGTTGGACAAGAATATGCCTAGGGAGGACGAAAATGACCTAATTGATCATCCAATGACACAAACACACCTATTGGATGCACAAGATTGGTTAAAAACCCTAATTGGACAAGAATAAGCCTAGGGAGGACGAAAATGACCTAATTGATCATCCAATGACACAAACACACCTATTGGATGCACAAGATTGGTTAAAAACCCTAATTGGACAAGAATATGCCTAGGAAGGACGAAAATGACCTAAATGTTAATCCAATAACTCAAATGAACTTATTGGATGCACAAGATTGGTTAAAAACCCTAATTGGACAAGAATAAGCCTATGGAGAACGAAAATGACCTAATTGATCATCAATTGACACAAACACACCTATTGGATGCACAAGATTGGTTAAAAATCCTAATTGGACAAGAAGATGCCTAGGGAGGAGGGATATGACCTAAATGTTAATCCAATGACACTAATGAACTTTTTGGATGCACAAGATTGGTTAAAAACCCTAATTGGACAAGAATAAGCCTAGGGAGGACGAAAATGACCTAATTGATCATCCAATGACACAAACACACCTATTGGATGCACAAGATTGGTTAAAAACCCTAATTGGACAAGAATATGCCTAGGAAGGACGAAAATGACCTAAATATTAATTCAATGACACAAACAAAGTTATTGGATGCACAAGATTGGTTAAAAACCCTAATTGGACAAGAATAAGCCTAGGGATGACGAAAATGACCTAATTGATCATCCAATGACACAAACACACCTATTGGATGCACAAGATTGGTTAAAAACCCTTATTGGACAAGAATATGCCTAGGGAGGACGAAAATGACCTAAATATTAATTCAATGACACAAACAAACTTATCGGATGCACAAGATTAGTTAAAAACCCTAATTGGACAAGAATAAGCCTAGGGATGACGAAAATGACCTAAATGTTAATCCAATGACACAACTCAACTTATTGGATGCACAAGATTGGTTAAAAACCCTAATTGGATAAGAATAAGCCTAGGGATGACGAAAATGACCTAAATGTTAATCCAATGACACAACTCAACTTATTGGATGCACAAGATTGGTTAAAAACCCTAATCGGACAAGAATATGCCTAGGGAGGACGAAAATGACCTAATTGATCATCCAATGACACAAACACACCTATTGGATGCACAAGATTGGTTAAAAACCCTAATTGGACAAGAATAAGTCTAGGGAGGACGAAAATGACCTAATTGATCATCCAATGACACAAACACACCTATTGGATGCACAAGATTGGTTAAAAACCCTAATTGGACAAGAATATGCTT
Source organism: Cicer pinnatifidum (assembly GCA_037974775.1). NCBI lineage: Eukaryota > Viridiplantae > Streptophyta > Magnoliopsida > Fabales > Fabaceae > Cicer > Cicer pinnatifidum. Next base: position 9,965 of record JBBPBR010001456.1, on the reverse strand, counting down.
AGGGAGGACGAAAATGACCTAATTGATCATCCAATGACACAAACACGCCTATTGGAAGCACAAGATTGGTTAAAAACCCTAATTGGACAAGAATATGCCTAGGGAGGATGAAAATGACCTAATTGATCATCCAATGACACAAACACACCTATTGGATGCACAAGATTGGTTAAAAACCCTAATTGGACAAGAATATGCCTAGGGAGGACGAAAATGACCTAAATGTTAATCCAATGATACAAATGAACTTATTGGATGCACAAGATTGGTTAAAAACCCTAATTGGACAAGAATAAGCCTAGGGGGGACAAAAATGACCTAAATGTTAATCCAATGAAACAACTCAACTTATTGGATGCACAAGATTGGTTAAAAACCCTAATTGGACAAGAATAGGCCTAGGGAGGACAAAAATGACCTAATTGATCATCCAATGACACAAACACACCTATTGGATGCACAAGATTGGTTAAAAACCCTAATTGGACAAGAATATGCCTAGGGAGGATGAAAATGACCTAAATATTAATTCAATGAAACAAACAAACTTATTGGATGCTCAAGATTGGTTAAACACCCTAATTGGACAAGAATAAGCCTAGGGAGGACGAAAATGACTTAATTGATCATCCAATGACACAAACACACCTATTGGATACACAAGATTGGTTAAAAACCCTAATTGGACAAGAATAAGCCTAGGGAGGACGAAAATGACCTAAATGTTAATCCAATGACACAAATGAACTTATTGGATGCACAAGATTGGTTAAAAACCCTAATTGGACAAGAATAAGCCTAGGGGGGACGAAAATGACCTATATTTTAATCCAATGAAACAACACCACTTATTGGATGCACAAGATTGGTTAAAAACCCTAATTGGACAAGAATAAGCCTTGGGAGGACGAAAATTACCTATTTGATCATCCAATGACACAAACACACCTATTGGATGAACAAGATTGGTTAAAAACCCTAATTGGACAAGAATATGCCTAGGGAGGGCGAAAATGTCCTAAATATTAATTCAATGAAACAAACAAACTTATTGGATGCTCAAGATTGGTTAAAAACCCTAATTGGAGAAGAATAAGCCTAGGGAGGACGAAAATGACCTAATTGATCATCCAATGACACAAACACACCTATTGGATACACAAGATTGGTTAAAAACCCTAATTGGACAAGAATAAGCCTTGGGAGGACGAAAATGACCTAAATGTTAATCCCATGACACAAATGAACTTATTGGATGCACAAGATTGGTTAAAAACCCTAATTGGACAAGAATAAGCCTAGGGGGGACGAAAATGACCTAAATTTTAATGCAATGAAACAACACAACTTATTGGATGCACAAGATTGGTTAAAAACCCTAATTGGACAAGAATAAGCCTTGGGAGGACGAAAATGACCTAATTGATCATCCAATGACACAAAAACACCTATTGGATGCACAAGATTGGTTAAAAACCCTAATTGGACAAGAATATGCCTAGGGAAGACGAAAATGACCTAAATATTATTTCAATGAAACAAACAAACTTATTGGATGCACAAGATTGGTTAAAAACCCTAATTGGACAAGAATAAGCCTAGGGAGGACGAAAATGACTTAATTGATCATCCAATGACACAAACACACCTATTGGATACACAAGATTGGTTAAAAACCCTAATTGGACAAGAATATGCCTAGGGAGGACGAAAATGTGCTAAATGTTAATCCAATGACACAAATGAACTTATTGGATGCACAAGATTGGTTAAAAACCCTATTTGGACAAGAATAAGCCTAGGGGGGACGAAAATTACCTAAATTTTAATCTAATGAAACAACTCAACTTATTGGATGCACAAGATTGGTTAAAAACCCTAATTGGACAAGAATAAGCCTTGGGAGGACGAAAATGACCTAATTGATCATCCAATGACACAAACACACCTATTGGATGCACAAGATTGGTTAAAAACCCTAATTGGACAAGAATATGCCTAGGTAGGACGAAAATGACCTAAATATTAATTCAATGAAACAAACAAACTTATTGGATGCACAAGATTGGTTAAAAACCCTAATTGGACAAGAATAAGCCTAGGGGGGACGAAAATGACCTAAATGTTAATCAAATGAAACAACTCAACTTATTGGATGCACAAGATTGGTTAAAAACCCTAATTGGACAAGAATAAGCCTAGGGAGGACGAAAATGACCTAATTGATCATCCAATGACACAAACACACCTATTGAATGCACAAGATTGGTTAAAAACCCTAATTGGAGAAGAATATGCCTAGGGAGGACGTAAATGACCTAAATGTTAATCCAATGACACAAATGAACTTATTGGATGCACAAGATTGGTTAAAAACCCTAATTGGACAAGAATAAGCCTAGGGAGGACGAAAATGACCTAATTGATCATCCAATGACACAAACACACCTATTGGATGCACAAGATTGGTTAAAAACCCTAATTGGACAAGAATAAGCCTAGGGAGGACGAAAATGACCTAATTGATCATCCAATGACACAAACACATCTATTGGATGCATAAGATTGGTTAAAAACCCTAATTGGACAAGAATATGCCTAGGGAGGACGAAAATGACCTAATTGATCATCCAATGACACAAATACACCTATTGGATGCACAAGATTGGTTAAAAACCCTAATTGGACAAGAATATGCCCAGGGAGGACGAAAATGACCTAAATATTAAGTCAATGAAACAAACAAACTTATTGGATGCACAAGATTGGTTAAAAACCCTAATTGGACAAGAATATGCCTAGGGAGGACGAAAATGACCTAATTGATCATCCAATGACACAAACACACCTATTGGATGCACAAGATTGGTTAAAAACCCTAATTGGACAAGAATAAGCCTAGGGAGGACGAAAATGACCTAATTGATCATCCAATGACACAAACACACCTATTGGATGCACAAGATTGGTTAAAAACCCTAATTGGACAAGAATAAGCCTAGGGAGGACGAAAATGACCTATATGTTAATCCAATGACACAACTCAACTTATTGGATGCACAAGATTGGTTAATAACCCTAATTGGACAAGAATATGCCTAGGGAGGAAGAAAATGACCTAAATATTAATTTAATGACACAAACAAAGTTATTGGATGCACAAGATTGGTTAAAAACCCTAATTGTACAAGAATAAGCCTAGGGAGGACGTAAATGACCTAATTGATCATCCAATGACACAAACACACCTATTGGATGCATAAGATTGGTTAAAAACCCTAATTGGACAAGAATATGCCTAGGGAGGACAAAAATGACCTAAATATTAATTCAATGACACAAACAAAGTTATTGGATGCACAAGATTGGTTAAAAACCCTAATTGGACAAGAATAAGCCTAGGGAGGACGTAAATGACCTAATTGATCATCCAATGACACAAACACACCTATTGGATGCACAAGATTGGTTAAAAACCCTAATTGGACAAGAATAAGCCTAGGGAGGACGAAAATGACCTAATTGATCATCCAATGACACAAACACACCTATTGGATGCACAAGATTGGTTAAAAACCCTAATTGGACAAGAATATGCCTAGGGAGGACGAAAATGACCTTAATATTAATTCAATAACACAAACAAAGTTATTGGATGCACAAGATTGGTTAAAAACCCTAATTGGACAAGAATAAGCCTAGGGAGGACGTAAATGACCTAATTGATCATCCAATGACACAAACACACCTATTGGATGCACAAGATTGGTTAAAAACCCTAATTGGACAAGAATATGCCTAGGGAGAATGAAAATGACCTAATTATCATCCAATGACACAAACACACCTATTGGATGCACAAGATTGGTTAAAAACCCTAATTGGACAAGAATAAGCCTAGGGAGGACGAAAATAACCTAATTGATCATCCAATGACACAAACACACCTATTGGATGCACAAGATTGGTTAAAATTCTTAATTGGACAAGAATATGCCTCGGGAGGACGAAAATGACCTAAATATTAATTCAATGAAACAAACAAACTTATTGGATGCACAAGATTGGTTAAAAACTCTAATTGGACAAGAATAAGCCTAGGGAGGACGAAAAGGACCTAATTGATCATCCAATGACACAAACACACCTATTGGATGCACAAGATTGGTTAAAAAGCCTAATTGGACAGGAATAAGCCTAGGGAGGACAAAAATGACCTAATTGATCATCCATTGCCACAAACACACCTATTGGATGCACAAGATTGGTTAAAAACCCTAATTGGACAAGAATATGCCTAGGGAGGACGAAAATGACCTAATTGATCATCCAATGACACAAACACACCTATTGGATGCACAAGATTGGTTAAAAACCCTAATTGGACAAGAATATGCCTAGGGAGGAGGAAAATGACCTAAATATTAATTCAATGATACAAACAAAGTTATTGGATGCACAAGATTGGTTAAAAACCCTAATTGGACAAGAATAAGCCTAGGGAGGACGAAAATGACCTAATTGATCATCCAATGACACAAACACACCTATTGGATGCACAAGATTGGTTAAAAACCCTAATTGGACAAGAATAAGCCTAGGGAGGACGAAAATGACTTAATTGATCATCCATTGCCGCAAACACACCTATTGGATGCACAAGATTGGTTAAAAACCCTAATTGGAAAAGAATATGCCTAGGGAGGACGAAAATGTCCTAAATATAATTCAATGACACAAACAAACTTATTGGATGCACAAGATTGGTTAAAAACCCTAATTGGACAAGAATAAGCCTAGGGAGGACGAAAATGACCTAATTGATCATCCAATGACACAAACACACCTATTGGATGCACAAGATTGGTTAAAAACCCTAATTGGACAAGAATAAGCCTAGGGAGGACGAAAATGACCTAATTGATCATCCAATGACACAAACACACCTATTGGAAGCCCAAGATTGGTGTAAAAACCCTAATTGGACAAGAATATGCCTAGGGAGGACGAAAATGACCTAAATATTAATTCAAGGACACAAACAAAGTTATTGGATGCACAAGATTGGTTAAAAACCCTAATTGGACAAGAATAAGCCTAGGGAGGACGAAAATGACCTAATTGATCATCCAATGACACAAATGAACTTATTGGATGCACAAGATTGGTTAAAAACCCTAATTGGACAAGAATAAGCCTAGGGAGGACGAAAATGACCTAATTGATCATCCAATGACACAAACACACCTATTGGATGCACAAGATTGGTTAAAAACCCTAATTGGACAAGAATAAGCCTAGTGAGGACGAAAATGACCTAAATATTAATTCAATGACACAAACACACCTATTCGAAGCACAAGAATATGCCTCGGGAGGACGAAAATGACCTAAATGTTAATCCAATGACACAAATGAACTTATTGGATGCACAAGATTGGTTAAAAACCCTAATTGGACAAGAATAAGCCTAGGTAGGACGAAAATTACCTAATTGATCATCCAATGACACAAACACACCTATTGGATGCACAAGATTGGTTAAAAACCCTAATTGGACAAGAATATGCCTAGGGAGGACGAAAATGACCTAATTGATCATCCAATGACACAAACACACCTATTGGATGCACAAGATTGGTTAAAAACCCTAATTGGACAAGAATATGCCTAGGGAGGACGAAAGTCACCTAAATATTAATTCAATGACACAAACAAACTTATTGGATGCACAAGATTGGTTAAAAACCCTAGTTGGACAAGAATAAGCATAGGGAGGACGAAAATGACCTAATTGATCATCCAATGACACAACCACACCTATAGGATGCACAAGATTGGTTAAAAACCCTAATTGGACAAGAATAAGCCTAGGGAGGACGAAAATGACCTAATTGATCATCCAATGACACAAACACACCTATTGGATGCACAAGATTGGTTAAAAACCCTAATTGGACAAGAATATGCCTAGGGAGGACGAAAATGACCTAATTGATCATCCAATGACACAAACACACCTATTGGATGCACAAGATTGGTTAAAAACCCTAATTGGACAAGAATATGCCTAGGGAGGACGAAAATGACCTAAATATTAATTCAATGACACAAACAAACTTATTGGATGCACAAGATTGGTTAAAAACCCTAATTGGATAATAATATGCCTAGGGAGGACGAAAATGACCTAATTGATCATCCAATGACACTAATGAACTTATTGGATGCACAAGATTGGTTAAAAACCCTAATTGGACAAGAATAAGCCTAGGGAGGACGAAAATGACCTAATTGATCATCCAATGACACAAACACACCTATTGGATGCACAAGATTGGTTAAAAACCCTAATTGGACAAGAATATGCCTAGGGAGGACGAAAATGACCTAATTGATCATCCAATGACACAAACACACCTATTGGATCCACAAGATTGGTTAAAAACCCTAACTGGACAAGAATATGCCTAGGGAGGACGAAAATGACCTAATTGATCATCCAATGACACAAACACACCTATTGGATGCACAAGATTGGATAAAAACCCTAATTGGACAAGAATATGCCTAGGGAGGACGAATATGACCTAAATGTTAATCCAATAACACAAATGAACTTATTGGATGCACAAGATTGGTTAAAAACACTAATTGGACAAGAATAAGCTTAGGGAGAACGAAAATGACAAAAATGTTAATCCAATGACACAACTCAACTTATTGGATGCACAAGATTGGTTAAAAACCCTAATTGGAAAAGAATAAGCCTAGGGAGGACGAAAATGACCTAATTGATCATCCAATGACACAAACACACCTATTGGATGCACAAGATTGGTTAAAAACCCTAATTGGACAAGAATATGCCTAGGGAGGACGAAAATGACCTAATTGATCATCCAATGACACAGACACACCTATTGGATGCACATGATTGGTTAAAAACCCTAATTGGACAAGAATATGCCTAGGGAGAACGAAAATGACCTAAATATTAATTCAAGGACACAAACAAAGTTATTCGATGCACAAGATTGGTTAAAAACCCTAATTGGACAACAATAAGCCTTGGGAGGACGAAAATGACCTAAATGTTAATCCAATGAAACAACTCAACTTATTGGATGCACAAGATTGGTTAAAAACCCTAATTGGACAAGAATAAGCCTACGGAGGACGAAAATGACCTAAATGTTATTCCAATGACACAACTCAACTTATTGGATGCACAAGATTGGTTAAAAACCCTAATTGGACAAGAATAAGCCTAGGGAGGACGAAAATGACCTAATTGATCATCCAATGACACAAACACACCTATTGGATGCACAAGATTCGTTAAAAACCCTAATTGGACAAGAATATGCCTAGGGAGGACGAAAATGACCTAATTGATCATCCAATGACACAAACACACCTATTGGATGCACAAGATTGGTTAAAAACCCTAATTGGACAAGAATATGCCTAGGGAGGACGAAAATGACCTAATTGATCAACCAATGACACAAACACACCTATTGGATGCACAAGATTGGTTAAAAACACTAATTGGACAAGAATAAGCGTAGGGAGAACGAAAATGACCTAAATGTTAATCCAATGACACAACTCAACTTATTGGATGCACAAGATTGGTTAAAAACCCTAATTGGACAAGAATAAGCCTAGGGAGGACGAAAATGACCTAATTGATCATCCAATGACACAAACACACCTATTGGATGCACAAGATTGGTTAAAAACCCTAATTGGACCAGAATATGCCTAGGGAGGAGGAAAATGACCTAAATATTAATTCAATGACGCAAACAAAGTTATTGGATGCACAAGATTGGTTAAAAACCCTAATTGGACAAGAATAAGCCAAGGGAGGACGAAAATGACCTAATTGATCATCCAATGACACAAACACACCTATTGGATGCACAAGATTGGTTAAAAACCCTAGTTGGACAAGAATAAGCCTAGGGAGGACGAAAATGACCTAATTGATCATCCAATGACACAAACACACCTATTGGATGCACAAGATTGGTTAAAAACCCTAATTGGACAAGAATAAGTCTAGGGAGGACGAAAATGACCTAATTGATCATCCAATGACACAAACACACCTATTGGATGCACAAGATTGGTTAAAAACCCTAATTGGACAAGAATATGCCTAGGGAGGACGAAAATGACCTAAACGTTAATCCAATGAAACAACTCAACTTATTGGATGCACAAGATTGGTTAAAAACCCTAATTGGACAAGAATAAGCCTAGGGAGGACGAAAATGACCTACTTGATCATCCAATGACACAAACACACCTATTGGATACACAAGATTGGTTAAAAACCCTAATTGGACAAGAATATGCCTAGGGAGGACAAAAATGACCTAGATATTAATTCAATGACACAAACAAAGTTATTGGATGCACAAGATTGGTTAAAAACCCTAATTGGACAAGAATATGCCTAGGGAGGACGAAAATGACCTAAATGTTAATCCAATGACACAAATGACCTTATTGGATGCACAAGATTGGTTAAAAACCCTAATTGGACAATAATAAGCCTAGGGAGGACGAAAATGACCTAATTGATCATCCAATGACACAAACACACCTATTGGATGCACAAGATTGGTTAAAAACCCTAATTGGACAAGAATAAGCCTAGGGAGGACGAAAATTATCTAATTGATCATCCAATGACACAAACACACCTATTGAATACACAAGATTGGTTAAAAACCCTAATTGGACAAGAATATGCCTAGGGAGGACGAAAATGACCTAAATGTTAATCCAATGACAAAAATGAACTTATTGGATGCACAAGATTGGTTAAAAACCCTAATTGGACAAGAATAAGCATAGGGGGGACAAAAATGACCTAAATGATAATCCAATGAAACAACTCAACTTATTGGATGCACAAGATTGGTTAAAAACCCTTATTGGACAAGAATAAGCCTAGGGAGGACGAAAATGACCTAATTGATCATCCAATGACACAAACACACCTATTAGATGCACAAGATTGGTTAAAAACCCTAATTGGACAAGAATATGCCTAGGGAGGACGAAAATGACCTAAATATTAATTCAATGAAACAAACAAACTTATTGGATGCTCAAGATTGGTTAAAAACCATAATTGGACAAGAATAAGCCTAGGGAGGACGAAAATGACCTAATTGATCATCCAATGACACAAACACACCTATTGGATACACAAGATTGGTTAAAAACCCTAATTGGACAAGAATAACCCTAGGGAGGACGAAAATGACCTAAATGTTAATCCAATGACACAAATGAACTTATTGGATGCACAAGATTGGTTAAAAACCCTAATTGGACAAGAATAAGCCTAGGGGGGACGAAAATGACCTAAATTTTAATCCAATGAAACAACACAACTTATTGGATGCACAAGATTGGTTAAAAACCCTAATTGGACAAGAATAAGCCTTGAGAGGAAGAAAATGACCTATTTGATCATCCAATGACACAAACACACCTATTGGATGCACACGATTGGTTAAAAATCCTAATTGGACAAGAATATGCCTAGGGAGGACGAAAATGTCCTAAATATTAATTCAATGAAACAAACAAACTTATTGGATGCTCAAGATTGGTTAAAAACCCTAATTGGACAAGAATAAGCCTAGGGAGGACGAAAATGACCTAATTGATCATCCAATGACACAAACACACCTATTGGATACACAAGATTGGTTAAAAACCCTAATTGGACAAGAATAAGCCTAGGGAGGACGAAAATGACCTAAATGTTAATCCAATGACACAAATGAACTTATAGGATGCACAAGATTGGTTAAAAACCCTAATTGGACAAGAATAAGCCTAGGGAGGACGAAAATGACCTAATTGATCATCCAATGACACAAACACACCTATTGGATGCACAAGATTGGTTAAAAACCCTAATTGGACAAGAA